>CAJNDV010033701.1:16088-33595 GCA_905221635.1 Symbiodinium sp. CCMP2456 | reverse complement strand
CGCATACGCATGGACGTCATCATCCCCCCCATCCCCCCCATCGTCACCGGCTACAGGAGGGAAACCCCCTCCAACGTGTCAAAATGTCCTGAAAGCGTCCCCAAGCCCAAAGGGTCCAAAAGCCATAGAGAAAGATCCCAATCAAGAGCGCGCGCCTAGAACGTCAAGGGGCGAAGTCCAGAAGCGAAGATCCGTTTCTTCGATCCGCTTTCGCTTACTGGCTCATGCAAGTCGAAATAGCGGCAGGAAGATTCCAAAAGGGACTTTTCAATCCAAGAAACGAGAGAACAACGTCGCTCTTGCAGTAGTCTCTCTCTCTCTCTCTCTGTTCCTCTGCCGGGAATTTTCACTTCAACTGTTGCCCCCCGCTCCCCCGTCACTTCGATCTCACACCGGAACTCGTGCAAAGTGAGGGCGGGGCGATTCGCTTTTTGCGCAGCCGTCAAGACCACATCTTTTCCGGGTGGCAGAGACTCAACGGCGGGAGTGTTCGTCAGAGGCGATTCCCAACCACACCACAGCTACGGCTCGAAGCCTTGAGCACCTGGAAAATGTTTTTATTCTGAGTCGCATGCGGCATATGGAGTCTATGTTCAACCTGGGACCTCTACTCGTATATAGGATCTCCAGGCTCTACCTGTAGGCACTGTAGGCTTCTTTTTAATCGGAGCCATGGGTGGCCTGTGGAGTTCCGGAAGCCCTCGGCAGCCGGGCATCTATGTGGACACCGTCGAAGCTGATGCCGGCTGGATGGCCTTCGAAATCACAGTTGCAGGCTTGGCCGGAGACATTTGTTTACACTGGGGCGTCGGAAAGCACAGCGTGGAGGAGTGGATCGTGCCGGTCGATTCTCAGGCCCGCACAGTCCCAGCCGCCAAACGCGTCCCGGGGGCCCTGCAGACGGCCTTCCCACATCCTCGTCGGAACGAGCGCAAAGTCCGCTTGGAAATCAACAACGATGCAGGATTGAAAGGCTGCCAGTTCGTGCTGCACAAGAAGCCGCATGAGTGGCTTAAAGATGGATCACGAAACTTTATCTTGGATTTTTCCAAAGTGGCTGACAGCAGCAGCTTTCGAGAGCTCGTTGCAACGGCTGCCCAAGAGAACCCATCCGCCAAAGTGTCATGTTACAGCTCGAGTGGCATCGAGGTGGCAATTCTTGCAGTTCTACAAGACGGCGGTTGTGATGTACAGGCAATTGTCCGTTCCGGACGCGATTTGGTGCTCCAGTACGGCCTTGCTGGTGAGGACCGTCGATGGACATCGTCTACCAGACTCAGGTTGCAAAAGATGCAAGGAGACATCGGCATGGGGCAGATGCGACTTGAGAAAGACCTGAACAAGTACTTGATGTTCGTTCTGCACGACCCCAAGGTCGACCAGTGGCTGAAAGATGCTGGCCGAGACTTTGCCTTCAAGCTCCCCGGGAACTTCGGAAGAGGCAAGCCTGCAAAGCCTCAAGGCTTCAGCGGATTCAGTCCAGTGCGGCTCCAAAGACGAGCCTCCAAGCTTTTCAGTACCTTCGTGGAGGAGGTCCAGAGAGCAGAGCCGGATGCGAAAACGAGCTCCTGGACGGTTCCTGGCAATTATGGCCTCGAGGTGGTCGTCTTGGGAACTGCAGCAGAGACTGCGTGTAACGTACATATGCTGGTGCATGCCAAGGTGGCCCTGGTCGTGCAGTACGGCTTAGCTGGAGAAGATCGGGCCTGGAAATTCTCCAAGAGATTGCCGCTGGTACGTGCTGGCACGGATAAATGGGAGGCCTCTTTTGAAATCTCTGCTTGCAGTATGGAGAAGTTCCTGATGTTCGTCTTTCATGACGGTGCCCCGGCTTTTTTGATGGAATAACCGTGTGCATACTGTCAGATGCTGGGCCTTTCGTCCCCGAAGCCTGAACACAACTCTGCTTTGAGCCACGTTGGTTTACTGAGGTGCCGGCAACCGATGGATCAAGCACGGGCCTCATGACTTCGAGTTCGAAATGCCCTTTCACGAGGACTGGGCCATCGAAGAGGCATTGGAGGCAGAAGAGACGCCTATCCAACTCTTCAGCCACTTGAACTCCAGGGAGATCCGCTCGGGTCTCCGCGCGGGCAACGAGAGTGCCAAGAAGCGCTTGAAGGGCATCGACGAGAGCGGTGTCGTTGACAAGAAGATCATCGAGGACGGAAGGAAGGACCGGTCTTTGATGGCTCGTAGCCAGTTTTTGCAACAGAGGCCGTCGCGGCAGTCCCGAGCAGACATCTCCTTCTCTGCCTTCGAACTTCAAGGCGACGCTGGCTCTCTGGACGTTTCCTGTATGTCCCTGGGCGATTCCCACGCGAAAATTGAGGTCAGAGCCTGGCTTCATCCACGCTTGGGTGATTGTGTGATGCATTTTGGCGTTTTCGAGACCCCGCAGTCTAGAGGATGGACATCGGCCACTGAGATCCACTCCGTCGAGTGGCCCTCGGACATGCGCAAGGTTGACAGCCAGGCATGCCAAATCCCTTTATGCAGGATGGAAGATGGAATCCATGCTTTGGACCTTTCCTTGATCGCTCATGTGGAATGTGACGGCAGCGAGACGCTTCGTGTTCCCGACATTGGGGGTTTGGGCTTCGTGCTGAAGCCGGTGACCAAGGATGTTTGGGTGAAACCGAACGACGGAGGTGATGCGGAAGTCCGCTTCTTGCGACAGAAGCCATGGAGGCAATTTGGACCAGCTGAGAACATGGGTTCGGGTGGGGGGCCCTGGGCTTTTGTGGCTGAGAAGATCCTTTCGCAGGAGATGGGGAACCATATGTCTTTGAAGCGGAGATACGAGAATTGTCTTGAATTTTTAGAAGACTTCGAGAAATGCTCGGGCTCTCAGATGCGGAGGCTACAGTCTTGGAGGACTTTGATCCAGATCGACTCCAGCAAGGCCGTGTGGTCCCGAACGCCCTCGATGCCGCTCATCGACGGATCCTATGATGAAGAGGAGTTTTGGAGCTGGATCTTCGTTTGGCAGCGCCTGTCCTTCCAACAGTTCCTAACATGGGAGCGAAACATCAACACACAGCCTCGGCAGCTTGCAGCAGCGATCAACCAGCTCACACAACGCTTGGCAGAGCTTTGGAAGTCCACCCCAAGCTGCCGAATCTGGATTCGCTGGACGCTCTCGACTATGGGCCGCGGGGGATCGGCCGGGCAAAAGATTCGCGACGAGATCCTTGTCATCATGCATGCTCACCACATCAAGGAGATCCACGGAACTTATTACGAGCAGTGGCACCAGAAACTTCACAACAACACCACCCCGGCTGACATCGGCATTTGCCGGGCAATCATCGCCTACCTGAAGAGTGGCGGCGACATTGGCGTCTACTGGAAAGTCTTGGCCGAGCACAGCATCACCAAGGAACAGCTGGGATCCTACAGCCGTCCAATCACCACCGAGCCCTACATGGTTGAAACGGACATTGGCCGACTGATCAGAGACTTCGAGAGGTACCTTGACATCCTGAGGAGTGTGCACGACGCACTGGACTTGAAGCTGGCGGTGGACCATGCCAATGACTGCTTGCCCGGTGAGCTACAAGGCCGGTTGTATGACGTCTGTAATATGGGCGGCACAGGTTTCAGCAGCCTGGACCAGGGTCACGGCAAGTTCATGCGGGTTGCAGCAGCCAGGGACGCTGCCCTGGCTGTCCTGAACGACACGGGCACGGACGCCAACGTCGTCAAGAAGCTGCTGGTCATTGACTACATCTTGGAGACTCAGCAGAGTGTTTTGGTGCAGGGCATGGCTGAGACGAGGTTGCCGCCGCTCGTGGAACAGATGAGAAGTTTGTTGATTGGTTTGATTGGAAACGTGCCCTTAGAGCCGGAGCTCTCAGCTCTCTTGGCGGACTGGAACTCCTTTGCCTCGCAGTGCGCGTCACGGCACAACGAGGATTCCGCACTGCTTCTGAAGGCTTTGGCAGATCGAATCAGCCGGGTCGTTGGAGATCTTTGTGACAAATATCAGAGGATGATGGGTCCGAAAGCTGCATTTCTTGGAGAGGCTGTTGGAATGCCGAGGCGGAACATTGACGTCTTCGTTGATGAGGTCTTGCGTGGCACATCACTCATGGCCATCAGCTTGCTCCTGCAACGGCTGGAGCCGGTTCTGCGAAACATCGCGCAACTGCCACCCTGGCAAATTGTTTCTCCAGTGGAAGAGCCCATTCAAGGAGTGTTCAAGCTCATCGATAAGATGACGGGCGTGCAAGGAGAGATCTTTCAAACACCTACAATCCTGCTCAGCGGGGCCGTCAGCGGCGAGGAGGAAGTTCCTGATGGAGTTCTGGGCGTTCTGGTACGAAGTGCCCAGGAAGCACCCGACATTCTCTCACATTGTGCCGTGAGGGCTCGGAACTTCAAAGTACTCATCGCCACCTGCTTCGACCAAAGCATCTCGGAGCAGCTCGCACAGGTGCGAAGGGGTCGAAGGGGTCGGTCTTTGTGTGCGGGAGTCTTTAAGTTTCTTTCCGGCGGGATTGGATCCTTTGTAAGCTGCCATGCCTGTCTCCGAGGACTTTGCCGAGAAGTGGGTGGAAGTGAGGTGCAGGCCGGATGGCCACCTGACCGTGACCGAAGTTGAGCGGCCGTCTGCGCAGCCGAACGAGCAAGCCGTAAAGGAAGAGAGAGAGCGTCCCATGGTGAGAAAGGTGAAGACCGTGAAAATGAATTTGAGGAACGACCTTGGCTGCTCTTGGTGTGTTCGCCCCGAAGAGATGACTAAGGCGAATGTCGGGTCCAAGAGTCTGAACTTGGCTCTCCTTAAACCAAAGCTGCCCGCTGATTCCGGGATTTTCACACCGCAGGCAATGGCTTTGCCTTTTGGGACGATGCAGAAGTGCTTGACAGCGGAGTGCAACAAGGATGTCTTGCCAGTGCTGGAGAAGGTCTTAGGCCGCTTGCAGCCAGATTCCTCGAACGAGGAGGCACAGGTGATCTTCGAAGAGGCACAGCAATTGGTGGAGTCCATGCACTTCCCTGAGCCGTTGAAGAAGGCTCTCGTTGAAACCATGGAGGGTGTGGGCAGTCGAGACGGCGAGGATCGATTGTTGCAGCTCTTCCGGGAGCAAGATGCCTGGCAAGCCATCAAAGGTGTCTGGTCCTCGATGTTCGCGCTTCGACCCTGGGTGTCTCTGGCCAAAGCCGGGCGCAGCTTTCACGACTTGAACATGGCGGTTTTAGTGCAGGAGCTGGTCGAGGCCAAGTATGCTTTCGTGCTCCACACTGTGAATCCCTTCACCAAGGACAAGGATGAGCTGTACGGAGAGATCGTCGCCGGTAGAGGCGAAACCTTGGTTGGCAACTTCTCTGGCAGAGCTTTGAGTTTCGCAGTGCGACGCGGGGGCGAGCCGAGGGTACTGTCATATCCTTCCAAGAGTGTGGCTTTGCACACGCAGCCGTGTTTGATTTTCAGATCTGATAGCAACGCTGAGGATTTGGAGGGATTTGCCGGGGCGGGGCTCTTCGAATCGGTGTGTGCAGAGGAAGACAAAGGAGGTTTCCAACGTCTTCATCGCCTTGACATTGTGGAAGATGCCACGTACCGGACAAACTTGTTGAAGCGTATTGCCGAGATAGGTTGGGTTACTGAGGAGGCTTTCGATTCGATACCACAAGACATCGAAGGCTGCGTGGATGTCAGAGATCGCATATTTCTTGTGCAGAGCCGGCCACAAGTCTAGGCGAGATTTTCGAAAACAGCAACTCTCGCGGGAGCATCTTATTCTTGGCTTGCCTTCAGGGTTTGTGTGGGCTCAGGAATTAGGCACGTGCACTTAATCAACTTCCTGCAGATCACTCTTGGCTCAAGCATGAGGCGGCCAGGCACATGTCGTACTGTTGCGACATCAACTTGCTGTGGCCAAGCACAAATCCTAAACGAGGCTGAATCAAACAGAATGTCGCACGCACACGGCATGTGGAATGTTGGACCCTGTCACGAAGCTTGACATGAAAGCATCAAGACCTGGGCACCTGCATTCTTCACCGTCGCATGCTTCAGATTTGGCACAGTTCCACGCAAAGTGTAAACTCAAAGCTGCACTACTTGTAGTAGTTGCTTCTGAACTGGCTAGAGAGAGATCAAGGCATGGAAAATTCGGGTCACTGGAGCATGCTGCCTTTTCCAACTACATCGGACGGTCAACAGTGGGCGAAGGAGCCTTCTCAGAGAAATCCATTTCACCAATAAGAAAACATGTATCTCTAATTAAGAGGGTATATAAAGGCACTGTTACATGCGTAGATTTTGATTTTTTTCGGAAAACACTAGCTTCTATAACTTCGATATTAAATTTGCATTAATGTAAACTCCAAAATAATACTTATCATAAATCTAGTGCATAAATTCTATATATATGGCATTAATTTTAATATATCTAAATTACGTCTTTGTAATAGCTATTCTTGATATATTTCACGAGAGCAATATAGTTATATTTTCGGTTTCTAGATTTCTATTATATATAAATAAAATATAAAATATATTTTGAAATTTTCTTATTCTTATAATAAATTAAAAATCTGTATATTAGTAATAAAAGAAATAATTTTATTTAAAAAATATATGATTTTTTCTATTAGAATTGGAATAATATTTGCATATAATAATAGCAATATTCTAATGGAATTATTAGGGCAATCGATAGTATAAATTATAGTTCCGAAGAGAAAATTGGTCATTAAATTATTTATTGAGATCTTTATAAATTCTTCGGCTTATTGATTTTTTTATTCTTAATGGTATGAGTCGTTGTTTTTTGTTTGTGCTAGTGGAAAATACTCGGGGGAAATTTCTTTAAGAGGTCGTTGAGTTTTCGTGAGTAAATGAGAGAAGGTCTTTTAAGATGAGGATTTGCGGTATTTTTTTTTCTCGAGAAGGGATTGTTAAATTTTAAAGTCGTATTATGTTGTATTTTTATAAATAAGTCGTTTCAATATTATTTGAACGTGTTGGAAATATATGAATATTAAATAAGTGTAGGGTTTGGTAGTCGTTACCGGGATATAATTCGAAGTTTATATTTCTTATATTTATATGATGAATTGTTGTTAGAAAATATTTGTTAATTATCGAATGAATTGGTAGACTACCCGCTTTGAGTAGCTTTTGGTATGCTTGGGTATTTGTTACGCGGCGACGCAGTCCATATTTTTTTTGTTTTCATTTTACTGAGGGAGCTGTGTGCGGTTGCTTGCATTCGTACTTCTTTCTGTTGTTTCTATAAGTAGTGTAGTTAACGTTCCCGAGCGATGCTCCAATTCTTCTATATTCTATTTCTCGAAATTCAATTATTATCATGAATTTTTATATATGACTGGATAAGGTGGGGAAGCATTTTACCGTGGCACTATGAAAGCAAATTAAGATATCTTTACTAGTATGGGCGACGAATTGTGTCGTTGGTGGCGTAAATCGTGGAATCCCGCAAGATAGTATGTGCAAATATTCTGATGGTATTGCGAAGTACTCCCACTCCTAAGTCCCAGAAGAATCGTATAGCGGCGGAGCTAAATCAAACATATTTTCTGGATCTCAGCCCACATTGGTGGGAAGCATCCGGAGGAATCATATCATCGAGCGTCTACTTGGGGATTCGTGATCTCATTGATTCGCTGTTTATTGCGATGCCACTGATATGTTCCTTGTATGGATCATCTGGTTGCAGAATATGCATGGGTGGACTCTGAAAATTTTGGATAATGCGAAGATATCGCGCAAAAGCCTCCAAAATTCCCGAATTTTTTTTGATGGATCCCAGATACCAATACTTAGTATTTCTATGCACACTTGTGGGGGCGGAATATGGTGACTCTGGTATTGAAGCGCCCAGGCTGGTGAAGCCGAAGCAGAGGAAATCTTTCTTTTAAAGATTGTCTCATGTCGTTCATTCTGGGATCATATGGCTTGCAACGTGAGTTGATTCAAAATAAAATAAATAGAATCAGATAGATAATGAGTGCACTTATCTAATCTTGAGGCAAGAAATTCACGAAAAAAATATATTTATAAGACGATGAATGTTTTTTGGTCATATACCCATAAGATATATTGGAAAATATATTACATCTCGGGGGCCGTTCTTCGCCTGTCCCCGGACGTGTGCACTTGCAGAATGTTGCAAAAACGAACGGCCACACGCAGGTTTTGAGATGAGTTGTTCACTTCTGGGGGAATGTGCGCGGGAGGTCTGCCCTTGTGGGAACGACAAATACAAGGATTGTATGCGGCTTTGGGGCCCTCATGGGAGTCGCTTGAAGATCTATGCTCTGAGGGCGGATTTGGCGCTGCATGGAAGGCCCTGGGACCTTCAAGATATATATCAAGATTAAGGCAAGGTGCGTACATCTCGGGGTCGTTCTTCACCCGTCCCCGGACGTGTGTACTTGCAGAATGTTGCAAAAAAAAATAGCAGCACGCGAGTTATTCACTTCTGGGGGAATGGGTGCGGGAGGTATGCCCTTGCTTGAACGGCAAATACGAGGATTGCACGCGGGCTTGGGGTCCTCACGGGAGTCGCTTGAAAATTTATGCTCGGTATGCGGGGTGGGCGCTGTATGGGAGGCCATGAGATCCCTCAAGATATATATCAAGATCAAGCTAAAGTGCGTGCATCTCGGGGGACCGTTCTTTCACCCGTCCCCGGAGGTCTGCACTTGCAGAATCTTGCAAAAACGAACAGCAGCACGCAGATTTTGAACGGGAGGTGCGTCGATATCGGAACACCAAATGTAACGACTTTGTAGCGACCCCCCATATTGTGTGCGTACAGATAAAGGAAGCATCCAGAAAGACGATGTGCAATACTTTCTGCGCGTAGGAATATCCTCAGGATTCGTCAAATATTTTTATTGAAATATAAAAGCTCATTTCTATTAATACGAAGATGATGGGGAGGCATCGGATCTGAATTGATTTTTATCTAATCTCCTTTAGGGATGAATCGGTCTCGCAACTAGAGAAAAAAGATTGACCGAATCCATCTTCTTATAGATCCCTTATATCGAATAATAATGACCCTTATAATCCATTATCGGCATATTATCTTTAGTCTATCATGCCCATAAATGAATAGAAAAGAAATATTATATTGAGAAAACAAAATAGAAAAAAATATAATCTTCGATTGGATCTCTAGATCTCTGAATTTAACGCCATCAAGATAAGGAAATAACTCGGATCCGAAGACCCCACCGCAAGATATAGAGATAAGCGACGACCAATTCAAATCTAATTGGGATATGGAGCTCCCAGGGGCAACCTCTACGAGAATTAAAAATAAAGTCCTCCATAAAGAGATTTTCTTTAATTGCCGAATTCTAAAGATAAAGTGCGATATATTTTAGAAATCATTATAGGAAAGAGCTCCGATTTCCTAGGAGAATCTAATAATTATATCTAATTTTGAAAAAGAAATCTCTAAAAAATAGAATAAAAATTTCAATTATTTAAGATATATGATAAGATAAGAAAAGAAAAGAAATGAATAAATTGAATAAATTCAATTTTATTATTAGATTTCTTATATTTATTCTTCTTATTTCAATTTGAATATTATCGGTAAGATATTTCGCCAAATTCTAATTCATATTGCTCCTTTTGGATATCATGGAGATCCGATGTAGAATTCGATCAGGCCAATAAATGCTCTGTGGGGTGAAACGTGTTGCAATTGGTGTAGTACCGTTATTCAGGTTTTGTTTAGTGGTTTGGCTTGATCAGGTCAGATTTCTCATGTTGTATGGAGATTAGGGTCATTAAGTAATAATTGTCCTTCAAGTTGTAGAGATTACAAGACAGTGTTTGGGAATGACGTCGCGCAACTCACATTCCGATGCCGAACACCTTGGAAAGGGAATGCAGATGCCCTCTGGCCGTATGCCATTCGGACCCGGCTAGTTTCATTTGCAACAACTATTCTCGCTGCGCTGGCCTGAACCACACAGATCAGGGCCTTGTTCTCCCACCTGGCTGAATACAGTTACTGGTGCATCAGTCTGAAGCACGATACAGCGAAACATACGTGCCACTTGGCGCGGCCTGTAAGTGGTCGCGGCGTCTGACTCCGGATCCCAGAATGTGGATGAACTGCAAGAGAGCATAGCAGCATATCTTTTGTGAAGGCATTCGGCACTACTTCATGGGCCTCGTGTGAAAGCCTGCGCCCTTCTTCTCCATCAGACTAATGTTCACAATGTATCTGAGGCGAGGTGCAACAAAACAAGCCTGCAAGACGACAAGCCGAGCCGAGCCGGCTTGAGCTCGACGCTTGAAGTTGCCACTGAGCTCCTGCATCTTCTCCAGAACCACTTGCCTTGGAAGGTCGAGAAGAGGTCGAGAAGAGAGAGAACGCTCCACGCCCTGGACTCACTCGGACTAGGCCAGGCGGGCCCCCGGCCCCAAGGAGTTGCACCACTCCTCCACCTGCTTCGGGTTGTAATCCTTCACGGGACCCAGCACCTCTTCGATGCATTGGGGTAACCGGACGTTCACCTCAAGAGATCTCAAAAATCGACACGGATCGCACAGCCGCAGTCAGACATGCATGCTCTTCAGCCTCGTCCTTAATCCGCGAAAACGACGTGATGCTGTCCTGGGACTGTTTAGCCCTGCTTGCTATCAAGACATCAAGGTGACCGGCCTGGCTGGGCATCGCACGTGGACGGGACTAGAGTGATTACAGTCTGGGCGGTCTGCGTGCTAGTGCTAGGCGGTGCATTGGCTGCTGTTTTTCCATGTGTTCAGCGCCTGTGCGACTTGCGGCAGGTAGCGGGCAGAGAGCTTCAAACTGCTTTTGTCTGGGAAGCTTCGACCCGAGCCAGGGACCACTCCGCTCGAGCCGACAATAAGCAGAAAAGAACGTGTAGCAGCTAGTCACTTGGGTTGGCATCACGGGAAACACTACTCCGACACAGCTCCAACCCGACTCCGATCGGCATTGCGACGCATCGGCCTCCTGCTTCATCATCCAATCCCGGACACGTCAGGAAGCCCGAAAAGCCGAAACGAAACCCCGGAACCGCACAGCCACGAACCGAACCACGACGAAGCGCGAATCGAACCGAACTGTTTCACAAACCGAAGCACAACCGCATTTTGTCATGGCCTGAGGGTGCCAACTTGAACCTCAAAGAATGCATTCAGGATGTGCTCTCAAGCTGTCGGAGTCCAAAGGCTCGATACTCTTGCAAACAAGATAGGAGTGTCATACAATTGCTTAGTTGACGATTGTGGCAGCGCCCATCCGGGTCTTGAGGCTTTCTATACCCGTGAACCCCAACCGATAAATCTTAACTGTCCACCCTGGCCTTCAACCCTGAGCCCGCTTCCACTGCAGAAGCGGCCTTCGGAGTAGCGAGGCTCAGGATCTCATTACACAGAGCTAACTTACTGACCAGAAGCCCCCCCTGATCCTTCATACTGATGCTGTGCAGAAACAGGAGACTGGCGAAGAAACAGCAGTTCAGAGCAATACAAGAATTAGGCTTGTCTTACGGTCTAGCTTCTTTGCGGCGCCCTACGAACCCGAAAACTTGGCACATGTCGTCTCTCCGTTGGTCGGGTGCCGGGAGGGAGGGAGCAAATGCGCATTTTTACCTGGTGGCTGCAGGGAGGGAGCAAATGTGCGAGTGTTGCCTCTCAGGTAGGGCGCAGGCAAATGCAAAATCTGCCTTGTTTCGGGCCCGCGGTGCCATGCCAAAAACTTGGCCCATTAGGTCTCTCCGTTGGTAGGGTTCAGGGCGCAAGGTTTTCACATCGAGCCAAACAGGCTGCTGATTTCCGGAGGTTTGAATGGAAACAAAGGTCTGCAGAGCAATGCTCAGGAACTGCGACGAACGGCGACGAACCACGAACCGAATC
Organism: Symbiodinium sp. CCMP2456; assembly: GCA_905221635.1. NCBI lineage: Eukaryota > Dinophyceae > Suessiales > Symbiodiniaceae > Symbiodinium > Symbiodinium sp. CCMP2456. The sequence goes on along the minus strand of CAJNDV010033701.1, from coordinate 21,711 downwards.
GCTTGCAAACCCGCACGAATCACAAGCGAACCGAACCGCGGGGTCGGCAACGATGCTAGCCGACTTCCGTGCAGATGAGCTTCTAGCCTCTGAAAATAACAGCACGCCGGCCACATCGGATCAGCCATCTGGATCAATGTCTGAGTCTGTTCCCGATACGAGCTCTGCCGAAGTTCCTCTCCGGTTCCAAGCACAACTAGATGCGGAAGAGGCGATGCATTCAACATGGAGACCGCCTCACACTGCGTTGCACTTTACAGGGTTGCAGATGCACAATTGTCACAGAGGCCATTTCCTCAATCTGGAGGCGGCAGGGCGCGATGAGGTTCCCCAAGAGCCTCATCTCGGAGGAGGAGGTGGATGGCTGAACGCTACAGTAGGCCAGTCCACCAAGATTGCTTTCGAAGTCCAGGTCAGGGACGTTGGGGTCCAAGAAAGCTTCAACGATGAATTGCATGATGTAGACGCTGTATGTCACTCTCTGTGTCAACCATGTGTGGTGGTCCCAGACATCACCGAAGGCGAAGGGCACTGCTCTGGGCTCAGGTTTAGGACGTGTGGTTCGCCTTGCCTTTGTCGCGCCATTCGCCAAGCGACAGATCATGCTGGCGCCCTTCAGCATTCCTTTCGAGGCCCCTTTTTTTAGACCCGCATCAAAGGCAATGCTTGCGCCGAAGCTCAGTGGGGCCGCGGGGCCGCTGCCGGGGGCCCAACCTTTGTGTCAAGTGAGTCCAGGACTATGCCCATGCTGGCGAATTCTGGGGCGGCCCCACAACCCGACAGGTTAGCAAGTCAGCCACCATGGGCCAAATCAGAGACTCTTCACATGCCGGGTCAAAGAGTTTCTTGGACCATAGTTGCGGGCCTTGTGCAATCCACTGGAAAGTGGTTCCCGCCGATGATTTTCTCGCTGTGCCGAAAGGCGGGCAAAGACCCCAGTGCCTCCATGCGGCCAAAGCCTTACGGCTGCACAGAATCGACGGATATTGCCATGGCCTTTTAAGAGCTTCCACAGCATGTTGTGCTTGAGGGAAAGGGCAGCCCTGAGAAAAGAAACTGCGAAGCTCAGCGTGGGCCATGGAATGTCTTGGAGAACCCTCTCACGTGTTTTCCGTCACGGGACTTCGCCAGCTTAAAAGCGGCCCTTCGTGTCGAAGCGATGGCCTTTGAAGCGCTTCGACTCTTGGGCTTTGCGTTATCTGCCTATGCACTCCGGATCTCGGCCAGCGCGCGTGGGCCTTAAGGACCCAGGCTTGGTCAACTTAAGGTCTGCTAAGATCTTCCATTGATCGCAGGCCAAACTAAGGGTCCTCAGGGCACCGCAGCGGTGCCGAAGCCTGGGCCCTGGCTTTAATCAAAGCAATTCCAGGAGGAGTCGATCGGCAAGGCCTCAGATCGTATACGTCACGAGGAGTAGGATGGACTTGGACGACTGGGACTCTAGGACTGGGACTCGCTAGGACGAAGGGAAGAGAAGGGAGACATCAGGCTGTCCTGTTTTGGAGTCCTCGGATGTTCTGAGGGCGGAACCGTGGTCTGCGCTTCTCCTGCAGGGTCTGCTTTTCGAAGATACCGCCGTGCTTGTCGACGGAACACCGCGTTCTCCAGCCTCCGCAGTGAAGAGACGAACAATTTACCTTCTGAGCTCAGCAGGAGTGGCCCTCCGAAAGGCCCTGGCAGGTTCGTGGCTGCAGGCCGGCGCCGGGCATCCAAGGCCAGCAAAGCAGCAAGCACCTTGCAGTAGCGGATTTCAGCCTTGAAGGCAAAGCCCGAAAGCCACACGTCTCGTGCTTAATGGCTCGGAGCGACACCTCGATCCGTATAACGGCAGGCAGAATGCTTGCGGAGCTGCAGGTACATATCTAGCAAGGAATCACAAGGCCTTTGGGCTGAGGGCAGACATGATGACAGAGGTATCAGTCATGGAGGCTTCCGGGAGGTTCATCGTAGGGAATTTTTCTGTGATGTTGAGGCTTTGATGTGGACACCGCGGGGCTCAGGCCAAGCGAAGGGGCCCGATGCGTCCGCCAGTGTCGAAGGGTAGCCATCCGGAGGCGTCTTCCTGAAAAAACTGCACAGCCCAGTTCCGAGAACCGACGGATTTCTGCCAAGTCTGAGCTGGTCCTCGGCGCTCGGCGCCTTCTCGTTGGGAGCCGCACGGCGCTTTTCTTCCACGAAGGACTTGATGAGGCCCTGCGTTTATACTCGTAACAACCAGTAACCAGATCAGGTTCTGGGTTCGAAGCTCTGGCTGTCGGCATTATTCCTCCTGCCCAGCCTTCACGACATGTGGATCGTCGTGCGAGAAGGGCAGGGAAGAGAAGCACATCGCGTAGAGCACCATCCCAAGGGACCTTTCAGTTTCAATGCTCCGTACTGTGTGTATGTGTGCTTTGTGTGTATGTATGTTGTATATTTGCATGCTAACCTTCTCCCCATCACATGAAATCTCGACGATTCCAAAAACAATAAATTCCAAAACAAAATCCCAAAGCTCCAGGAACTCCAAAACTTCCAAAAACTGAAAAACTCAAAAGTCCAACAATTACAAAACCTACGGAACCAAGTTGCAGATTTTCGGAATTCCGAAACTTCCAAGACTTGTCCTCAAACTTTTGGAATTTTCGTCAATTGACAGTTTTTGTCATTTTTGAATTTTGGACTTTGTTGCGTTCCGGAAATATATGCCCACAGTGTTTTCTCTCTCTCAGAGATCGCTGTCAGACGCTGAAAATGTGGCGGGAGTTTTGGTTTTTTGATGTTGGACTGTCTGTGAATGCTCGCATAGTCGTTTAATTAGACGTGTTCGACCTGCTTTAACCAACTTATACCTCAGTCGAAATCTAAGTTTGAGCAACGTGTGCTTAGCTGCTAATACTTATAAAACCACGTCGCGGATATTTCAATATCATAGATTAACAGCTGGAAACTGTGCGAGACTGTTGAGTTCCATTCCGGGCCCAACGGATCGGATACCAAGAAATACAACAAAGTCCGATGACACGTGCTAGTCGGTTCAGTGGTAGCTGATACAGCAACACATGTTCTAAAACATGTTCGGTATTTACATGATGCACAGCATTGAATTCGCCTCGGCCCCGGCGGAAGCGGTCAAAGGTTTCCAAAGGGATTCCCTGTTTCCCACCGCGTAATCCCTCCCCCGTGACCCACCCCCGCTTAGCCGGCCGCTGACCCCACCCCGTTAATATGGATTTCGGATTGGCCACTCTCCCCCCGCTTCCCTCGTCTCTTCCTCGCGGCGACAGGCTAGCTTACATCATTCGTGAAGCTGATGCCAAAGCCTGGGAATTCTGCGGCTGTGTCTTGTACTTCGTTGCAAAGCTTGATTCCCTTTCCAACATATGTCAGGTTGTGTACGAGACCAGTGAGAAGTGTGATACGGTTATACAAGAGACGCCTGCGGAATAATGCAGGGAGTGTGCCACCTTTTGCGTGGGATTCTTGTTCAGAGCCTCAACATGACAACAAATACTGACGTAAAAAACATTCTGAAGCAAATGCACTCATTCACTCAAGACCTCACCTGTGTGACCTACCCGTTGCTTTCCGTAACAATGCACCTGCTTCAAGTACAGCTGGACCGAGGCAGACGACGCGAAGCGCTTGACATTTTGCAAACATGTGTAGGTACTGGTACAACACAAAAAAGCAAAATAGGTTTGGCCTGGCAAATACTCGAAACTCTCCTTTTTCAATTTCGTTGGTATGAGCATATTGCTCATAGACATCTGCACACAAGTAAATGCTAAAGCCATTAACATGCAGTGGGTGTTCAACTAATAATCGGTCAGATGTAACAGAATTTTAGCCGAATCTACCGAATGATGATCATCACATGGTGTAAGCTTCATAGCCAACCCAGAGCCAAGTAAAAATTCAATATTCTTTGAAGAGTACTTGCCAATGATGTGTTGACCAGCTAACCTATACATGTTCGATGACTCCTTTGGTGCTTGACTCATGTGTGTGTGTGTTTCTTTTTTCCGAAAATCCCTCTGGGGTTGGGTTCTTGTTTGGCGCTCTAACGCGAGGTTCAAGATATCGGAGCCGAGCTTCAGACGACTACACGTTGGACGGACTTGGACGTGGGTGGTGCAATGACGGGAGGGTAGGTTTGAGACGGTGTCACGGTCGGACGGGAGAGGTCAGACGGCAGGGGCAGACGCGGAGGATGGCTGTGTTGGCGGCAGGAAGGAGGCGGAGGAACGGGTCACAAGGAGGGGAGAGGCCAGACGGCGTTGCATAGAAAGGCAGGCTGGGGAGGTGTGGCCAAGGGGCATGGGATGTCGGGTGTGCGGGCTTGCGCCGGCATGGACAAGGCGCGCGGAGGAGCGTGGACAAGGGGCAGAGCGTGGTATCCGGTGGGTCAGTGAAGCAGCAGCTTTCTGCTGTGCGCTCCGCTCGACCGCAAGAACATGGGTGGCCTTTGCTTCGAACCCGCTCATGACCGCACGATTCTGTAACCATCAACATCCTAACTCAAAGGCTTTCAGTCACACGCCGGCTGAGCTGAGGCTCTCGGTAAACCTCGCGCATCCGAAAACCTATCAAAGATCACACAAGATGACCTCCTCATTCCGACACCAGCCAAAAAAATGGAACCTGACTCACAGCAAGTCACCGCTGGGCCCTGAGACTTGCAACGTCTCGCAGCTGTCCACCGGATTTAATTCATTTAATTCATTTAATTCATTTAATTCGGGGTTGGGGCCGCAGAATTAAATCAATTACATGAATTAAATGCGGACCGCCCCTCCGAGATCCCAGGCCATTTACAGAATTAAATGAATTAAATGATTCAATTGAATTAAATGAATAAATTAAATACTTCATTTATTTCATTTAACTAGGGCCGCGGAATTAGTAGAAATTAAATGAATTGATCAGTTAATTCATTTAATTCATTTAATTCGGGGCTAAGGCCGCGGAATTGATAGAATTAATGAATTAATTAGTTAATCCTGTTAATTCAATTAATTCATTGAATTCATTTAATTTAATTCATTAAATGGCCAAAGAGCTGCCGCCAGGGGGCCGGATTTATTTCATGTAATTCATTTAATTCGGGGCCGGGGCCGCAGAAACAAAAGAATTAAATGAATTAATTAGAAGCTCAGCTGCTCCTTTTTCCTCCTGCTTGGGCGCTGCATTTTGTAGAGAAGGTTCATGGTCTTCCTGCTTGGGCGCGTCACTGTAGAGGATATCATTCAGGGACTCGAGCAATGGGTCATCGTCCGCTAGGGTTTCGCAGATGTTTGTCGAGGGAGGCCCTCCCCCCGTGGTTCTGGATCTCTTGGCTTTCCTTGTTTTCTTGAGCTTCTTTTCCTTTTTCCCACGCTTCCTGCCTCTGTGCTGCTCTTCCATCTCGGGCTTGGCCTCAAGCAAGGGGGGGAGGGGGGAGGGGGGGGGGCGGCTGGGTGGGACGGTACTGGCAGAAGAAGCCGAAGTTGCTGCGGGACTTGGCTGAGCACCTTGGTCAGGCATGGTTTCGGCAGGTTCGTAGGAGAGAGTCCCCTGAGTTACCTTCCAAGAACCTCCGGCAGATCTCGGGAACCTATGGACACCGTCTGCGATCTCGCGGTGCATCTTCGGAGGGCACTTC
>CAJNDV010033699.1:16931-28810 GCA_905221635.1 Symbiodinium sp. CCMP2456 | reverse complement strand
CCCCCCCCCCCCCCCCCCCTGTCTGAGTTACACTTGCTTCAAGGAGGAGCGCTGTAACTCCAAGGTTCAAGGTTTAGGGAAGCTGAGCCCTTTTGTGTTGTGGAGAAAGAAGCGGTGTTTAGGGGCGAAACCAGATGTCACAGCTCAAAGCCCAACTCTATTTATTAAGGCTCCCAGAGTACCCAGTAATCCCCATAAATCCCTATAGAACCCCTCGAAGAAGTTGTAGCTGCTTGCACTGTCTGTTAGACAGATAACACATGACTGCACCTTGCCCAAAGATCCGAGCAGCGAAGTTTTTGCAGGTGATGGCAGTTGCCATCTGCTGGCTGGAGTGCAGAAGCTTTGGAAGCAGGGTCACAGGATGCGTTCTTGTGAGCTGGGCTGTCTCATAAACAGTTCAGGGGTGGATACTGGGTTAGACAGGACTGTTAAGGAATGTTGAGGGCCTCTGACCCTTCGTTCAACCTGCGCTGATTCAGCATTCAATGCCAAAATCCTGGGGCCCAGAGTCCATCGGCTGCTGTGTTCTGTGCTTGTTCCAGCAGCGATCTTCTTTCTTCAGATGTTCATGCAAGCGGATGTGCACATGTGAGCAGGTTCAACGCCCTAATGACAGTTCTGGGTTCTGGGGGTAGCACACGGCTACGGCGGCAGCTGCAAGTAGCAACAGCCATCGCCGGAGTGGTACTTGACTCTTCGTAATAGTGCATGTGCTAGCAAGTCTCGACATCAATGTGCTAGTACAGCAGCCTCCTCCTTCTGACTCCAGGCGATTTGTTACCTTATTTTGGTTGCCTTGCAAAGCACAGCCCGGAGTTGAGATCGTGCAGTTGCTGGTCTGCCGAAGCGTTCAACAAGCCATTGTTGCACCGAGGCGAGCCTGAAGCCAAAGCGTATTGATGAGAGTAGCCCCCAAATCCAAGCACAATCCAAGCATATGTTTTCCACATTTTCCAACATCTTCCGTTTCATATCTATTCCATAATTCCATAATATTTCCATAAAAACATTAAACCCAGGAATTAGGATCCTAGCTGGGATCACCGCGTCTCAATCCTATGACCTAAACCCCTAAACCTACAGACCCTAAAGGAGTCGTTGCCTCGACCCTGCACAGCAGGACCCTGATGCTTCTTCTGCTTTCCTTCGGCTGCTGGGTTGCTGTTACGGAGCTTGTTGTCAGCTACCACAAAGGGGAAAGACAGCAATGGATATGGTTACCGTATAAATATAGTACTTATGCAATATGGGTCGCCCATACATGTAGCACTTAATCTGGTTCCGCCATAGCTGTAGTAATTAATTTGGTTCCGCCATTATGGTAACGTGCAATAGAGCCCTAAACCCCAAACCCTGAACCCTGAACCTTAAGCCCTAAACCCTGAACCCTAAACCCTAAACCCTGAACCCATAAACTCCTTGACAGCAACCCAGGCTTGGGAGCTTTCGGCGCGACTGCTTCGTCCTGTGCGGACCAGAGGGCAAAGCCCTACCTTCCTGTCACAGAGTCCCAGGCACCTGGCAGGGAACACCAAAGAGAGTTCTTCGCAAAACCCTAAACCCTTTGGGGTTTATGCCCTGAACCCTAAACCCTAAACCCTAAACCCTAAACCCTAAGCAGTTTCGGTTAGGGTTTTCTAAACCAGCTTATGAGGATTGCCGGGCTTAGGACACCACTCTGTGGGGCTTTGGGGTATACGGCAGCTGACCCGGAGAGCTGAGCTACAAGCCTTGTCTTGGGAGTTCACAGGTTTGTAGATGGCAGGCTTGAGGGTAGATGTAGTCGCCGGAATAATTACCGATGGCATTCCTTACGGTTCCTTGTCATAACCACACGAATTATATAACTACTCTGCCTCAAAACCTTATTCGGATTGTTAGCGCGCCTATATTGCCAGGTGGAGTCTGATGTGAAAGAAGCTGCATTGGGCCGGCTCGGCACATGTCAGTCTCGGCTGTGCAAGGCCAGGGCCTCGGTGAGATCTCACGGTTCGGGGTTCAGGGGGTTGAGGGGTTGAGGGTTGAGGGTTTAGGGTTTAGGGTTTAGGGTTTAGGGTTGAGTGATTGAGTTGAGGGATTGAGGGGTGGGGTGCTACAGTACCAAATGAAGAGGTAAGGCTGGGCTTACGGTTTAGGGGCTTGCTGTTGGGGGACTGGCTTGCGGGTGTATTTGACATTTCAGGGTGTACAGGGCTTTTGGCACTGAGGGCGGTTGGCTTCGGTGAGCCAATGGAACCCTCAGCCCTAAATCCCAGAGAAAAAAAACAGAAAATGGCAATAATACCACCTAAAGCAGCGGAAGGTACGGATGGGTAAACCCTGGACCCTAAACCCCACGCCCTCTCCAAAAAGAAGAGCAAGAACAACACCTAAAGCAGCAGAAGGTACGGATGGGTAAGCCCCAAACCCTAAACCCCACCCTCTCCACCAAAAGAAGCGCAAGAGCAGCACCAAAAGTTCCCAAAGCAGCAGAAGGTGCGAATGGTAAATCCTAAACCCTAAAACCCACCACTTCTCAAAGAAAGGAAAAGGAAGAACAACACCTAAAGCAGCAGAAGGTACGGATGGGTGTCTTCACCTGCCTCGTGCTCTCAGTTGCCGGGACCCTGGCGTTTAGCCTCTACCGCGCCTACAGAGGGACCTGTCAGCTAGCGGCGGACCTCCAGGTGCCTGGGAGACAGCTTGGATTCTAGGCTTTAGGTGGGTTTGGGGTCCGGGTTAGGGTTTACGGGTTCGGGGTTCGAGGTTTTGGGCTTAGGGTTTAGCGGCTGCGGCTTGAGGTTGCGGGGTTTGGGTTTAGGGTTTAGGGGTTTGGGTTTGCTCGGCGGTTTGTTAGGTATAGGGTTTGGGATTAATTAAAGGGGATTGGGAGTTCTCAGTTTCATGCTTTTGGTGTCTTGGCCCAGCGTCTAGGAGCCAGGACACTTAGGCCCAACTTTCGGCAGGGATGTGCCACTGAGTCCTGTGCACTCCTGAAGCCTGAATATTTACCAAGATTCTTCTTTGGGCTTATTCTTGTAAATATAACAACATGTACCCCTAAAGCCCTATTCTAAGTGTTTCGCGTTTCCCATATTACCCAGCACTCTCCGATGGAGGATCTTCGGATCATCTACATCACACGCGCGCAGCCCCGGAAGTACGGGACGCGCTTACAGGGCCAGCTGGATACCTGGATGAACGATATCCCCAGGGAGGACAGTCCTGGGAGTCGCGTGTCCTTTGAGGTCTTTGAGATGTCTGGCTTAGGGCGTTCTGGGTATGTTTAGGGTAAAGGGTTTAGGGCTTAGGGATGTTTCGGGTTAGGGGGGGGGGCTAACAAATTGGCAATGGGCTTGCGATTTTGCTCGCAGGGCTGTTGCAACTTGGAAATCTTAAGATGCTCCGCTCCACGGCAAACGCGCAAGTCTGAGCAGGACCTCTTCGTGACGTCCTTTACGCTTGCAGCAGACAAAGCGCTGGCCAAGAGGGACATGGAGTCGGTCCATGAGTCCTGGCTATGTTTCGAAGTGTAGAGTTCGATAAGTAAATGTTATTGGTTAGCAGCTTAGCGGGCTTACGATTTCTCGAGCTTCTTTCGGCATTTTGAAGTTCTAGCTTGGTCTTCTCTGTTTGGCTGCAAGGTGGGATGTAGGGTCTTCGGGTTTGCGAGAGTGTACATGCTGTCGCTGATTGGCCGCGACGCCCAGCCCTTCAGGATTCATGTAGCATGTTTGCATATGTATAGAGATCGACTACAGATTGATGGTTAAAGCCCATCCCTATAACACAAGTCGTTTCGGGTTTCCCAGAGTTTAGGGTGTAGGGTTTCCACAAAGCAAATGATACCGGACGGCATAAGACCGAAGGCCGTAAATCCGAAGCCGAGAAGCCTAAGCTGCAAGTCGCCAAATGCTAGCTGAGCCCTAGACCCGAAACTGTAAACCCTAAACCCTAAACTCCCTAAACTCGAGAACCCTAAACCCTAAACCCCTAAACTCTAAGCATAGATCTGAATGATGAAAGTCATGATGATGGCAGACACAAATTACGTTACCATCCGTGTCAGGAGCAGATTCCCAACAGCAGCAAGTAGTCAACGATCCACTTCTTAAGTCACTGTTTTGGTTTTTCACTCCATTTGTTTAACTGATACAGGGGTCGGAACACTTGGAAACAACATTTTCTTATAAATTGTAGTCCCGACTATCCATAAGATGCCCCCTAAATCCTTTTCTGATTGCATAAGCCGCCGTAGTAATGCGAAGCCGAACATAGCCTGCAAAGCGGTGTGCACATCCCGGACGTCAGTGCCATGTTCACTGAGTCGAAAAAGCTATTCTCGGGTCGTAGACAGCCTCAATCCTACACCCTAAGCCGTCAACTCCAAACCCCAAATGGTTTTCTGGTCCACGGGCTGTCCATCTGAGGAGTTCCATTGTCCGGACAACCACGATATGGGTGCATCTGGGACAGCAACCCCTTCCGCCATTTCAGGGATTAGATCCTACAGCCTGAGCTTTGGGGGTCAAGGCTTCTTGAGGAACCATCTGTTGTGCTTTTCACGTAGACGCTAGGTGGTGCAATTCTGGCCTTCAGGCTCTGCTGAGAGCACTCCTGGTGCTGCTACCTCTACTCTGCCGACGACAGCGGCTAATGACGGCTACGACCACTCCACCTATTAGCACTATTCCTTCTCCTGCTCTTACTACTTCACTGCTGCTAGCGCTACTGCTATTGCTACCCCTGCTGCCACTACTACCACAACTACGGCGACGACGCCCACGACGACGACGACGACGACGACGACGACGACGACGACGACTACTGCTACAGCAACAACACCACCAACAATAACTTCTTCTACCATTTCTACTCCGCTTCCTCCTCCCCTACTACTTGCGGCTGCTGCTGCTGCTGCTGCTGCTGCTGCTGCTACTGCTACTCTGCTTCTGCTAGTGCTACTATTACTACTGCTAACTGCTAACCACGACGACGACGACTACTACTGCTACTACTGCTGCTACTGCTGCCGGCTAGCACTACAGCAGCCACTACGGCGCTGCAGTGCCTCGCCTTGGGAAGGTCTGCTGTGTCGAGGCCAACGCACTCATCCAGATGCAGAGTCTGGGCGTTTTTTAGAGGGTCCTTTTTGTGTTGTCACTATAAGGGTTGCTGCACGGGTTCCTTTAAGTTCGACAGCCTTTCAGAAACCCTAGCCCCCCTGGAAAGAATACACACTAGACAGTGCAGTACTTTCCGGCATCCGGCACGACAGCATCTCCAGGAACCGTACTTTCGACTGGGTCTTCATTGTGGATGATGACGTTTACGTGGTGGTCGACAACTTGAGGCCAGAAAGCCTCACACCTTTGGTGTAGCGGTTCTTTAATGCGAGGCTTCTGAGCGTAGGGTCGTTTAATTCAACTTGTCGGGTGGCTCCAGGATAAAGGCTTGACTGATTTTACCGCTTGATTCGCAGCAGGCTTTTCGGGCTTCGAGGTTTCCTGAGACTCGAAAGCCTAAGCCCTTGATCCCCAAACCCAACCCTAAACCCCTATGTAAAGCCCTCAACCCTAGAACCGTAAACCCCCAACCCCCTTAAAAGCCCTAAATGCGCTACGTGCCCTAACCCCCAAACCCTAAAATTCTATAAACCCTTCATTTTCATCTTGGGTTTACAGGCCGTCTGCGGATTGCAAGAGTTCAGTTTGAGGGTTCCGGCGACCGGGCCTTCAAATTAAAGGGTACTACGAGGGCATAGGGTTAGGGTTTAGGGTTTAGGGTTTAGGGTTTCAGTTTCCCAGACCCGCGCCGGGAGGATCGAACAAGTAGATCCCCTGATTTGGGACCCTGCGCTACTACAGGGTACTTCATACCAAACCCCCTAAAGGATCTACTTTTTGGATCCTCCGGCTCCGACAGTCGGGCCTTTGAGGTGTTCCCGGTTTGGATCGAATCCTAAACCCTAAGCCATAAACCCTAAACATTAAACCCTAAACCCTAAAGCCCAAACCCTAAACGCTAAACCCTAAACCCTAAACACAAAACCCTAAACCCGTTCTGGTGGGTCCTTTCTCGAGGTCCTTTTTCAATTAACTTCTTGATTCTTGATGCGCTCGGGACCTCGCAAAGAGCCTGCATGAAGGAGTGGTCGCCGACATGAAATCCACACGCATCGTTGAGCCTTAAGCCTCAGTCAACAATCTTGGACAGGGACCTTAGATCGCAAAACCAAGCTCACAAAGTCTAACAGATGCTTCTTATGTAGAGAACCCCCTTGCATCCAAACGACAGCCCTCAACCCTCAGACCTGAAACCCCTTGACCTGAAACTGTCACCTCAACCCGAAACGCTAAAACCCCTAAGCCCCGAACCCGAAGCTCTGCAACATTTTTCAAAATCCCGCACAGTCCAGGCGCGTGCTGGCCCGCCTCCATCCCCGATCGGAGCTGCAGATAGCAGCTTTGGGATATGGTATCACAGGCCCCCTCGAGGTTTTAGGGGTTTAGGGGGATTTAGGGTTTTTTTGGTTTAGGGGTTTAGGGTTTGGGGGTTTAGGGGTTTAGGGGTTTTGGATTCAGCGGCTTTGGGTTTCGGGGTTTGGGGTTTTGGGGTTTAGGGGTTCAGGAGTTTAGGGGTTTGAGGGTCGGGGCCGGACTGCCTAAACCCTAGACCCTACACCTTAAACCCCTAATGCCCCTCAATCCTAAACGCGTAATTTCGGTCCTTATGAAACGATCCGTGCCAGACGTTCTCCCTCGATGGGCCAATGCGGCAGTGGTAACTGAATTTGAGAGCTCCATGGGCGTTATTGTCACAAAGTAGGGGGGTTTAGGGCTCTCGAGCCTTATCTTCGGGTTGGCACGTATAGGGCTTGCAGGTTACAGACCAGGCCCCACTTGTCATTTTGGATGGCTTAGGAGGTGTAGGGTAGGGCCCACATTGAGAGTTCGAACCGAGTGGTCGTCGTTAGTGGTGGGACCTGCAGCAGCAGTATAACGAACGATGTGCAGCAACAAGAATGGTACCAGCAGTAGTCTCGGAGGCCTCAAAAGGTCGGATGAAGGTAGGTGGGATATTCCCGCATAATAGTACTTATATAAGGGATCCTCAATTCTACCTGCCTTCATCCCACCTTCTGAGGCCTCCGGTTCTCGGAGGTCGTAATCGTCGTCGTAGCCGTAGTTGTTGCCGTAGTCTTTGTCATAGCACTGGAGGAGCAAGACCCCTAAATGCTCGGCCCCAGGCTGTGTGACGAAGGGCCGTCCGTGTGGCTTCTGCGGTGGTGGTGGCTACGCCTTGAGTGCGAAGGCTGTCTACCTTGTTGGGTTGTCTTGAGAAGGTTTGGGATTGGTGTCGACATGATCAGGGATTCAACTGATTGAGTTTTTTTTTGCAAGCCTTGCTGCGGCTTTGGCGTTTGTAGCAAGTTCTGACGCCTGCCTGAGTTGATACAGGGCCAAGGCATCCGCCAGACGAATTTGGGGCGCTGTTGGTTACGGCTCGGGAGCGTTGTTTATTGAGGCTTCGTTTCTTCAGCGTGGATCGGCTCTTTTTTCTTCACAAACTGGAACCTTAGCCAGGTTCAAAAGGCCATCCCGTTTTAGGGCTAGGCATCCCTTCGTTTCGGGCAGGGTTTGAGTTTCGCCAACATGCAAAGTTTTCAGAGTGGAACATACTCTTACACCCCCTAAGCCATCGCGGCCAATGTTTGGGCGGGGCCGACTTGAATGAGCTGGGGAGGGCTACAGGTTGGGATATGTGATGGCTTCTGGGTCCCTCCCTTTTGGGATTGGTGGCCCCCCTCCGCGTGACGAGGCTGTCCAGGTGCTGCTCGGCAAAGACACGGAGAAGTTCATGCATAGGTACATGAACGACTGTCAGAGGACGCGCTACTGCGACGTCACGACAGCCCCCTGGCCAAAGGGTTGCCTGAATTCATGGGCTGAGGTTCTTCAGCAATGTTGCAGCATTTTGGGCTTACGGGTTTTGCTGGTGACAATGCTCGTCAGGGCGCCCTGCACATCCTCCAAGCATGTTCTGCAGAATGCGCCGTTTGCACATACCACCATACTACACATTTACTTCATACGAAGCATGCAAAGAAGAACCACATGATCCGATAAGAAACATGAGCATAAGTCATACCAAAGCAAACACAGATACCTGCTTTGTAAATATAGTAGCATCACCCGGAGTGGCATAAGACAGTACAACTACGACGAATCGAATGTATAGTCGTCGTGGTCGTGGTGAGCAATTACAGCAGCAGTTCTCGCATCTTGACGAACCACATTTCGTACTGCAAGAGGCTCGTCCATAGGTCACACCATGAGAAGTCTGAAGAATTAGAACAAGTTTTGGGGTAACATGTTCAAAAATATGATCGGGAATCCTGGAACACTGCATTTGAGCTCGTTTGGCTGCCAAACTCCTAAGAGATCAAATGAGCTGCTTCTGCTGCTCGGAGCAAGAGCAAGGGCAATATGCAACCACTACGTCCAAAACTCCTGGAATCCCAAAACCTCTGGACCCCTATATGACCCTAGACCCTGAACCCTAACCATAAACCCTAACCCGCATCCCGCACGCCAGGAGTGTTTGGCTGAGCAGAATGGCACCAAAGTTTTCAAGATGCACGGCCTCCACCCCTGGAGGGTCGGCAATCCGAAATGGAACTTGACAGCGGCCTGCCTGACAGTGTACGTTTATGATGATGATAACTACTTACTACTACTACTACTACTACTACTACTACTACTACTACTACTATCATGGCTATTATGAGTAGTTCTCACGACTATTAACATTGCGATTATGCTGATGATGATGTAGCTAGTAGCAGATTCCTGCACTCCAGCGCACTAAGAGCCCAAACCCTAAACCCTAAAGCCTCAACCCTAAACAGCGCACTAAGAGCCCCAAAGCTCCACACCTGGATTCCAGTGGCATCATGCTCGCGTGCCACTTGCGTTAGCCGCCTGCGAATAGCGGCTTGGGGTTCAGGGTTTAAGGGCTTAGTGTTCAAGGTTTAGTGATTTAGGGTTTAGGGTTAGGGGCATGAGGTTTCGGATATAAGGTGGCGAACACCGGGCCTCTGTCGTCTTGGTTCAAGACTTCGGCTTGGCTTTCTTGGTCCGAGATCTGTGTTCTGTGGTGGGGTCTCACGGATTTCTGTTGATTTGTGCTCCTCAGACCCCAAAATTTCAAAACTTCGAGAACCCGAAACCCTAAAACGTTTGCATAAGCCTGATACCCGAAACCCGAATACTACACCATAGAAGCCTTAAGCCACTCCAGACCGAAATGATCTTCAGGCCTTGGAAGGCTTCTTCCATACGCCCAGTGGCACGCTGGAGGACGGTTTAAGGTTTGAAGAGAGGGCTCACAAAGAGCCCGGACTTCGATCTGAGAATATTGTCCTGAATTCATTACGGGGATTATTAATATTCTTCTGGTTGCTATAGTTATTGCTAGTACTAGTATGATTTTTGTTGTTTTTACGGGACTGAATGACGTGATCTGGGTAGCGGTGCGTCAATGCAATCAGGCAGGAGTCTGAAGTAAGATTCTTAAAGCAGGCGTTCAAGCCTGAACCCTAATTTCCGCGAATCCCTCAAGCCCAACAATTGCAAAACCTTGAACGCTAAGCCCTGAAGCCTATCCCGCAAAGCCCCGAAGCCCTCGTGGCTGGCCAGAGTGCAATCTCTTGTGCCCGTTTAACTATGGACCTCATTTCCCCTGGCTCCTTCCTTGGAGCCTGGTACATCGAAGCTTCGCGAGCTGATAATGTACCCCTTGTAGTAACCCATTCTAGCAACCCATGTAGTAGCTCGTTTAAACTTACGGTAGCCCTTGCCTGAGTGATTACCAATAGTACTCCCTCGGGTTTCTTATCATAGTTATGGTACAGTATACCGCAAAAACTCATGCTACAGCAATCATTACGGTCGCGATATTTTTGTCTTAGGGTTCTGTGAGGTCGAGCAGGCCCATTAGGTACTACACTAAAAAGGTTATTGTTTGCCAGCGGGGGAAACATCCGGAAACATCTGGAATTTCCAGGAAACCAGGGAGAGCTGTGAAAGTCGGTGCACAGCTGTGTTAACCTTACGAAAACTAAAACAACTGCAATAAGACCATAGAGAAACTCTTGCCTCAACATCTAGAAGCACAGTGTAGTTCCTCACAAAGCAAGGCACTTGCTCCACTCTCGCCATTTTGGGGGCTTTCCGATCTCAACTTCCAGCTTGCCATGAAAGCCCAGACGGCGGAGCCAAACTAGAACAAACAGAAAAAGCCAGAGATTGGATTCCCTAGATAGTCCTAGCAACACAGGTTTTCAGCAAAGGAGACATGAGTCTCCTCTCGTTGGCTGTGCCCAGAGAAGCACCGTATTGCCGTAGTACCTAAGGGGCCTTTTGGATGAAGGCTTTTTGAGTTTCTGGGAGTTTGCTGCAAAGCATTCAACTTAATGTGGAAAGGTCCAAATTCATTTGAGGCTTTCGAGACATGTCTTTCTCAAAGAGCTTCATTCAGCTAACGTCTCGGCGTTCCCAGGAGTGCCCCATCAGCTTCCACTACGTGCAAGAGTCGCAGACCATGCGGGCAGCGCACGAGTTGGCCAAAAGATGGGCGCCTCGATGCTATCTACTGTGGATTTGGACAAGAGGAAGATGGGGGTTTCTGAAAATAGGGGACCCTAATATAGTACCCTACATAGGATCCTTATTATAAGGTCCCCAAAGTAAGGTACCCCCCTATTTTCGGAAAGTCCCAGATGATGCTCAGAATGATGAGGAGCACAGTGAGCGTGATTTTGGTGGTTGTTTTGGCGTTAGCGGCGATGAAGAGAGGATGATGATGCTGCTGATGATGATGACGACGACCAGGAAGAGTGTGCATGTCCTCATCAATCACCTGTCATTGTGGACTGCGCTTGTTGAGAGGACTATCAAGGGATGTGTTTCTGATTAACAGAGGAATTATTGTCATTTGCCTTTCGTATCGTCGTTCCAGATTTTCACCCTGCTCCGCGCCTAAGATTTCAGGCTCGGGGCTTGGCATTGAGGCAGAGGCAATGTAATTCGACCCCTGATCAATGAACCTCCTCTTGGTATGAGGCAAAAAGCCGGGATCCAAGTATTGGGGATTATTAGGGTGCTTCAGGACAACGAGTTTATTGATCAAATGGTTTATGGTTCTGCATTGACCGAGCTGTCGGAGTCAAAGAACTCAGGGCGGGGCATCAGAGAACTGGACGGTTTGGCCCCAACCCCCAATCCACGATGATTCGTCATAACACGAGTAAATCCACATTAATACTTCGCAAACAAGCAGAAATCCGGCTAACCTGAGCCAGCCATCATCGTTTTGACAGAAGAAGCACTGGCCGTCTGGTCGCAGCCGTCATAGAAGTCGACATCACCAGGATCACAAAAAGGCAGCCGGTTTCAGCTGTCATAACCTACCATCGCCCTAAACTCCCAAACCAGCAGCAGCTTCATCACACCAGAAGTTCTCACCCGACGCACTCTTAGGTGCCCCCCTTCGGCATGGCTTCAAGCCGGGCTGCGGATGGCAACTGGTGTTAAGCGGAAGGCGGAGGAGGGCTTCTCTATGGATCAGAAGTATAGAAGTCGAGGGTTTCGTGCAGTTCTTCGTGTTTTTGTTTGTTAGGGGGAGTGGTGGATTGCTGTTTAAACTAAAAGCCCTAAGCCCTAAAGCCCTAAAGCCCTAAAGCCCTAAACCCTAAAAGCCCTAAACCCTAAGCCCTAAGAGTATGGCTCTCATCGCCAGACTTGTGGTTGAGACCAGGCTCTCGGGCTGGTTTTGCAGGGAGTCATCTGATGGTTTTTTTTTTGAGGGGCAATTCCAGTTTAAGGCAGATAGAA
>CAJNDV010033699.1:6020-16831 GCA_905221635.1 Symbiodinium sp. CCMP2456 | reverse complement strand
CCAGTTTAAGGCAGATAGAAGGGCATTTTTTGAGGATCAGTTTCTATTTGAAGGCAGACTGAATGGCATTTTTTGAGGATCAGTTTCTATTTGAAGGCAGATAGAATGGCAATAGGGAGCGACCACACCTCCCCATCAGGCTCTGGGGGACTGCCCTCAGAGCAAATTCCACAGCCCGACAGACTGTCAGCACCAGCTTGTATCAACAAAACTAAATCCTAAGCCGTTTCCAGATCTCTTCCCGTCTCAGATGCTTGAGCCCAAAGGTCTTGGGCTGTTATTTAAAAAGGAGAAAAGGGGGGGGGTAGGCTGCAGGCTTCTTCCTCGTAGGATAGACTAGCCGAAACGCTTGTGAAACTTGTACTAAGGGCTTTTGGTGGTTATTTTGCAATCTCACGGGTCGCCAGCAAACTCCAAACCCAAAGCCCCAAATGCAGGATACCCGCACCATGATCCAGTAGAAGTCGGTTGGAGTAGAAGGATTCCTGTTGCCTGATGGTGGTCTCGCAATTCAGAAACTTTACAAGTAAGGTCACAGCCGTGGTAGGTCCCTCGAGCCCACTGAGCTCTACTTGCGAAGCTTGCCCTGGCCCTGCAACTGACGGGATGTTCGGCTCCAGCCGATTGAGAGCTTTCCTTGGGCATTCTAGATCCATCTTCCTGGTATGTGCGTTGTGCAGTTAATTTCTTTCCTCGGAGTCAACGTGACTCAACGTCGTATTTCATGACATTCATGAAGATTCGGTTCCCTATTTGGGGGTTTGTCAGGGCCCACTCTTTGATGTACTGCCACGTGCAGGTGGCGGAAAGCTATCGCCAGGGCAACCACCTGAACTTGGAGTTCGTCGTGCAGGACTTTCGAATCCGACGCATCTTATTGCGAATGTGAATGTTACTCTTATACTGTTGTTGTTATGATTCTTAGTCGTATTCTTCTCAGTATCGTACTTGATTTGGTATCATAGTTATTGTCAGTCAGTGTTCTTATCATTCCTCTTACAGGTGATTCTCGTTCATCTTCTTGTAAAGTCACAAGAGCTCCCACCTCCACCAGCGAGGAAGGAGCCCCCTCGCCCCCGAACCCGGAAGCCGCTGCTACGGATGATAGCCCCGAAATCCGGAACTTAAGCCCTCTGAGCCCGAGAGCCCAGAGGCTGAATCTAACTATGGAGCCTAAAGCTTGATCCCTGAAAGCCCCAAAGCCCTAAAGCCTATACCCTAAATTCCCTAAACCCCCTAAACCCCCCTAAATCCCCCTAAATCCCCCTCAACCCCCCAAGCCCCCTTTAGCTCCCCAAGCGCTGCGCTCTGACGCTTTCCCCACAAGCAGGAGACGAAGCGCCGGGAGATCCGGAGACGGACCCGGAAGCCCGCTGTTACGGGCGGCAGAGTGCAGTCTAGAGATGTGTAGTGGCAAAGATCTCCGCTTGAAGTCTTCGCGGTTTGATTTTAACATTTTGGGCATAGGGTTTTAGGGCATTGGGTTTTTGTTTGTTCAGGGTGCGGTTTCTCGTGTTTCAGCAGCGATGACTGTAGTTGCTATTCCTATGAAAAGAAGCACGACGAAGGTCAACACTAGTTTCATGATGTTTATCATGACCCCAGACGCTGGTGGACCACAAGAGTGCGCCGCGCAAAAGAGGCAGAATGCTTTGTCCTCGAGTCTCGATCCTTGATCGGATCAGAGTTGGTCTTGATGTCTTGAAGGACAGATTCGAGATTTCTCTGGCAGATTTGCATGACTATTGGTTCACATTTCACTTCTTTTTCAATGATGAACGAGCTTTCAGGCTACACTTTGATATGTTATCTCTCGCCGACCCAGAGTTGCCCCGATGGCATGTGAGAACTTCTTCAGCAGCTATAAAAGTCTTGAAAAGATGAGGATTGCACCAACGTTCCTCGTGTCCGCAGCCGTTGCCTCGCAAGTATCTGGAAAACATGTACAAGCCCATCGGCTTGTGCCTCCTCTGCGTCGTCTCCGTCATGGCGGCTGTGGGTAGGGCCTCGCCCGTGAGCTAGGGAGGCAGTGCAAAGTGCAATGGAAGAGGATAAGTGCGACAGAAAATTACAAACACTGGTCGAAGTCTCCATAGACAGCGAGATGCTGCAGAAGAGGAGCGAAGATATATCCTTGATTGCCTTGGCGGCGGACCTGCAGCAGCACCCGGTGCTGCTGCAGGTCACGGTCTGCCCCCAAGGCAAGCAAGGACACAGCACCGTCGGTTGCCGGGTCTCCTGAAAGACTTGTCTGACCTGCTAGATACAAAGGCCAAGGCAATTGGCACCTTGGCAGAGGCTACGATGAAGGGGCAGATGCGTCAGATGCTGACAGGGGCCTTGTTCAAACACGAGCCCCAGGTATTAAGCAAAGCTGTTTCTGGGATAGCAGTCTGCGATTGCGATGTTTGTGACAAATCGAAACGCGGAACTCGAATAGACCCAACACGCAACCCAACCATTTGTTCGACTTCCTGTACGCACCACAGACATCGCCGGTTTTGCTTCCGGAGATCATGTGTCATGGTCTCCGAGCCGAGTCGGCAATCGAACAGGTCGAGGATGCGGCGCCGAGCACTTCGAGTGCAAAAAACGGGCCATCTTGCGAAACCCCGAAGCCCCACCCCTAAACCTCCTGATCCGTAACCGTAAGGCCCTATCCCCGTTGAACACTCTGCATGACAACTATTCAATGTTACAGCAATCAATACTCAAGTTTGGCTTGCTATCTAGTCGTGGGAAGGCTCGTCGAGCTTTGATCGATTTTCCTGTATAGGGTTTATCTTCACAATGGTGGTCTCTTCTACTTCGGGGCATGGTTCTGTGTTGCCTGAAAGATTAGGTTGGCGTTATGGGTTAATACGGGAGTCTGGTTGGTGGTTTTGATTCGGGATTTGTTCAAGGATTATAAACATTGTGAGATGCTTTGTGTTCAGGATTCGTTGATGTTAGAGACTTGGGCTGAATTGCGGGTCGACCGCTGCTAGATCTAGTGCCCGGGAAGATTGGGTCGGGTCTTGCATCGCTCTCCTGCACGTCCAAGCAGGCAGGAGGTAGTTCTGTGTCAGAGCCATGACATCCTATTCCAGGCCTTGAAGTGAATCCATAGCCTTCAAAACAGTGAGACCAGTCGAGAGCGGAGTAGGCCTTGTGCATTCAATAGTCCTAGGGTGCAACATCCAGTGCCATGTCTATTTCTCCGCTGCATGCGGCAAGCACGGACGGTTCAGAAGCTGTTCGATATGCCGCTCCGGAGCACAGAGTCAGGGTCTTGTGACTTGCAACTGCGAATGCCAGGACGTAGCTCTAAGCCTTCATTGGCATTTTCAACTCGGATGAGCGAACGGTCGTGCTCAATCTTCGGGGTAAAGGATCGAAGCTGAAGACGGAGATCCGTACGCAGGGAGAGAGCAGAGGCAAAAATCCGGGAAGCTGACGTGAAGGACCCACAGATGCAGAGAACAAGAAGACAAGAACAGGAACGCTTCGGCGAGCCAGCAACGACGCGCCGAATTTGGCCAACCGCAGCGGCTGTAGGCGTCGTGCACATGAGGGTAAGATTTCAGGTCCCGGGTTTAGGGTTTCGGGTGTACTTAGGGTTTGGGGTTTAGGGTTTAGGGAGTAATATTGAAGCCTAGAGAATTACCAACATAATTCCGTCGGGTTTAAGTTCGCTAGGATCGGCTCTTATGTCCTGCTTTAAATAAGACTACCGAAGGATTCGAAACTGCTTTCTTACCTCTGTACCCTGACCCGACAGCCCGTTGTGTTTGTTAGGGGCCACTGTCGACCCCTCAGCAGTGAAACTCCGAGCTTTTATAACACCTAAGTCGGATCAGTGCCTACTTTACACGTGCAGGAGCTTATGCATATGCAAGCCCAAACTACAAAGCTCCCACAGGTGGTCTTTCTGTGAAGCCCAGGTGCAGTCAAAACCCTATTAGTTTCCGAACCCCTTTCCGCTGATGAAGCACTCTCCTCTTCCAGGACCATGAGGCTTCTGGAGCTTGTCTAGATTTCGAAACCTCTTTCATCCTTTCACCCAAGCCCCAGGTGCTGACACACTTGCAACTCGCAGCTCCAAGGCCTACATTGTTACATTCAAGCCCTCAGCTATATTTATGAGAGCCACAATCCCGTAAGCCCCTAGCGCTACCCTACACCCCAAAATCGAAGACCAACACCTCAAACCTTAAACCCTGATCTCCGAGCGACAGGCTTATTACTCTGCAGCGGGATCTTTTTCGCAGCCTCCCGGGTTGGCCAGCCAGTGGTGGATACCAGGCCACTCTATATCGGGACCTGCATAATTTGAGTTGGGTTCCTTATCAAGGTTTCAATTCGGATTCTATAATGAGAGTTTTATGTCCTGGCGTTTTGATATAGGGCCCAATAATGAGAATACCGTTTCATCAGGGTGCTATCGGGATTTTAAAGGGCTTTTCTGCGGCTTCAATACAGGTCTAGAGTTTAGAGCCTCTAAGCTAGAGGGCTCCTTGAAGGATTGCATAAGAGTTTTTTTCAAGGGCTCTCTATGAGGTCTGTATAGTATGGGAGGGTTTAGGACTAAGGGTTTAATCCAGGGTTTAAATACCGTCGTTCCAACCGCTTCTGGTATATTACGCCATCCCCGAGCCCCGGGACGATCCAAAAAGTAGATCCTCTGATGGGTTTGGTATAAAGTACCCTTTAGTAGCATAAGGTTCCACATTAGGGGATCTATTTTTTAGATCCTCCCGGAAGTCTGGGATGGAAGTATACGGGAAGATGAAGCCCTAAACCCGAAACCCCAAACCCTAAACCTTAAACCCTAAACCCCAAACCCCAGACCCCAAACCCTAAACCCCAAAACCCTAAGCCCTAAAACCTTAAACCCTAAACCCCAAACCCTAAACCCTAAAGAGGTATTCCCGACCCAAGGAACCCAGAGTGTGGTCCGTTGCGGATTCAATACCGAACCCCAAGCTACCAAAACCTATTTTTTTAACATGGAAGCTATAGGGACCCTACAAAAGACAGGCTCTGGTAGGTTAAGGTAAATCTTGAGTCCAAAGTTGTAAGCCCGAAAGTGCTGACGTGCTCAGCTTCGATCATGCGGGAGCGTGGAGATGTTTGCAGAGAAGGGCATCCGTGCCACTATCAAGATTACGTATCAGTTGCGAGTTTTAAGTGGGGCTCAGGGCCGTTGTTCGCTTAGACGTAAACTCGAGGGTTGAATATTCTGACCTCGGTTTAGGGTTAAGGGTCTAGGGATTAGGGCCATTGAGCTTGTATCAAAGGACTGGTCTGCTTTTCTTGCTTTGTTGTACTTGCACGAGTACCTATAGTCTATAGTCCTGTGAGACTTTTTGACCAGCAACGGGTTTTAGTATACGTGCTTCTCATACAGCCGCAGTCAAAATCCAATGGCAGACCTGATCGCAGTCATCGTTCTTACAATCACATCGAGAATTCAGCTTACCTGCTTCACTGATTCACCTCCCCAGGGCACCAGCGGGTGATATTGTCGCATTGGATGTGACTTGGGTCGCAGCGATGCTTCCGAGATTCGGGTGCTTTAAGCTTCGGAGCGCTCTGAGCCCCCAGATAACACATACTTCAATGCCGTTTGGAGGTTACACTTTGCATTCTTCTTCTCGCCGAAGCAACATCTGAGAGACCCTGTCGCCTGTTGCAACGAGGATCAGCGATTTTATAATTCGCTGCCGCTGCGACTGCTACTCTCTACTCTCCCCTTGTTTGTTCACGTCATCCTTTGTTTTCATGGGACAATTGACGCATCAGCATTGATGATGGTGGTCGTGATGCTGATGCTGACCTTTGGACGCCGCAAACCTGTCATCATCGTCGTCATCACCACATCACATCAGGATCATCCTCATGGTCATCAAGGCCATGACCGTCACGATCATCATGATCGTGATAGTCATGACGGTGATGATGATCATGAACGTCATCATCATTATCATTATTCGTATCATAATCATCATTACCAACATCCTCCTCCTCCTCATCATCATCACCACAAATCGCCATGGGCCATCGTCACGTTCATCTTCGTCATCATCATCATGATCATCATAACCTTTATAATAATCATCATCATCCTCATCACCGCGCTCGTCGCCAGCACCGTCATCAACATCATCATCAATATCATCATCACCATCATGGCCATCGTGACCATCATGGTATCATGATGATGATCATCATCATGATGGTCATCATAATCACGATCTTGCTCAGTGCTCTGCATGATTTTTGTACACTATAGATATTAATAGTTGAGTCTTTTTGTTGATGCTACTAGACGGAGCTGTTGCTGTTGATCTCTTTACCTGTGAGATGATTGTAACACAGCAGCAGTGATGGCAGTCATGATCTTGATCATGGTTCATTGTGATGACGTTGGAGGCCTCTGTGCAAGCCAAGCAGAAGCCCCAGCTGCCAGCGGGCGAAGGCCTATCATGGGTCTGGATTTGAATTTTAAAAATGTCAACCTGTTGTCCGGCTTCAGGGTTTCAGCCCCGGTTGATTTTGGGGAATTGGGGTCGAGAGGAATCAGGACTTTCAGTAGTGGAGCACCTCTACAACCCACTAGAGTCGTAATTCTTGTGGGCAGGAGCGGGTTTGACGACCTGGACTGTTGGAGCCAAGCATCCCTGGGATCCGTCCGATACGTTGACGTCTTGATGTACTTGCCTATATCATATATGACAGGTTCTAATTCTAAGCTGGCTGTGCTCTTGAGTATGGAAAGGGTAGTGATAGTAACGCTCGCGGCGATGGTGCTTCATGGTCTAGAACTACTACGTCAGCCGCAACGCCAGTCTTGCAGGACTGTTGTTTTAGCTGGACTGCAGTTAGAATTCTAATGCAGCAACAATAGATGGGGCTAAGACGAACCGTAGCAACACCGGCTGTCCTTGAGGCAGCTCCAGGATAGCAACAGCAGCCTCGACACGGCATAGTTCACCCGCCCTGCGTTTGCAACCGACGGAGCCAAGAAAAGTCGCTGTTCACCATGAAGCTTGAATCCGGAGCTAATGTCGGGGCAGAAGGAACCGCAGGAGTAATACTGGTAATGATTTCGGCTTCTATGTCATTTATATACATATATTTATATTGCAGTGGTCGGCATAATTGCTGGGGACCAGCAATATTGTTTAGGGTTCGTTAAAATCTTCGTACAATGAACGGACGCCAAAGCCGCGTTTCTACCCCAAAAGGCCCCGTGTCATCTCCCCTCTTGCGAGAACGATGATCGAAGCCGTCGGTTCAGGAGTCTGGGTTTAGGGCTTAGGTTAGGCTTCTGACTAGTCCAAGGACATCCCAACACTCCACTCGGTGGGCACCAAGGGCTCTGGGGCAAATCCGAGCCCCGTTCCTTGTAAAGAAGTTTCTGAGAATGCTCAAAAACCAATGCTGCTGATGACGATGAAGTTGATAAGTGTGATGTTGTTCTTGGCTGTGATGTTGAAGGGCATTTTGTGCTGCTGCCACTGCTGCCACCGCCTCCGCACAGGCATCAACTCGCACGGCACGCCCTTTCGGACGAATCGGTCTGCGCAGGACGAACAGGGGAAGGGATCCTTTAGGGCTTAGGGTTTAGGGTTGAGGGTTTCCGCTTGGCTGCTGCGCAGCTGATGTGCAGTAGAGCTGGAGCCCTGGAAGGAAATCCACAAACACAAAGCTGCTAGCCCCAGGTAATTACTGCTCTCCCGGCTGATGCCAAAGCTGTATTCTCATATTCGTCGCTGCAGTCAGGTCGCACATTGGAGCCCGAAGTTTCCTCACCCTAATGTCCCAGGATCCCTAAGCCCGAAGCCCCAAGGCCCCAAAGAGTTCGACAGCTGTCGTGAGAGGACCATTCCAACTCCTCGTTGCGACTTCGTCCCGTCGTCGCCCGGCTTGTGGCGACGGTCTGGGGTTTAGGGTTTCGATTCGAATCCGGATTCTTCGGGTGTCCCTTCATGCAAAGAGTTCGCGCTAGTCCTCGCCACCGAATTGAGATTTCTAACAGGTCCACTGCCGACCATGTCGGAAATCCCAGCGTATTCAGAGCCAAGCCAATGGACACGAAGAGAGCTTCAAAGCCTTTCACCACTCGAACTATGCTTTTGTAGTCGCAGAGCTCGGCACACCCTCAGACCCTCTGACTTGAAGCGTGCCCGGCGCGCAAAGTCCTTCGCGAGCTGCAATGCCAGGTTTCTGACCCGAGCTTCTGAAATAGGTGGGACTGCGCTAGTTTTTTTACAAACCCTAAATCCCAAATTGCCAAGAGCGCCGCTGACCACTTGGATGGGCGCTCGAGGCTCCGACCGAGGCCCCCGGCCGAACGTCTTCCCGGTATACGAGGACTGTATTATGTAGTGACGACCCGCTATTGACCTCTCTGCTGCCAGGCAGTAAAGGTGGACGCCAAACCCACTTCTTAGGGGTCCAATTCCGGCAAAAAACTAAATTTTGGGTTTCTGGGGCCAGGGCATCCCAGAGCCTTCCGGCCTTCCCATCGTCGAGCGGCCGGCACAGGTCGCGAGGACCCACAACCCGACACCAATCCATCTCAGCTGTGGTTTGCTGTGAAGCGCTCATTTTATGTAGAAGTGCGACAGGAAGCAGAGAGGAAGAACCACCGTTTTGAGGGGGGTTTGGGGGGTGAGCCCTAAACCCTGATTCAAAATAGTTGGGATGGTTGGAGCGGGACGACTTGCTGACGCAAGAGCGCGATAGGTGGGCGCACCCCCATTCCTAAAGAGAAGCGCGCCCACCGCATGTGCATTGTATACACACCTTAAGCACTAAACCCTGAACTCTCGGCGTTGCTTGCTTGCATGTCTACAGGACCTGAGTAGCTGCACTCCAAAGGTGTAACCGCGACCAAGTCCCAACTTTTCTGCACTCTAGGACTCCAGGCCTTCTAGTATACAGTATATATCAGTATATAGTGAAAAGCCTGTATTATAGGTTATACAGCCTACGTCTAAATTACAAGCCCAAAGCCGTCAGCCTTAAATTTCAAGAATTCCTATCCCAGCCCTAAGGCTCAAACAGCACTGTAGACCCTCAACCATCAACTCCCAATCCACCAGACATGAATTTAGTATGTCAGAGTATGTTAGAATGTTTCATGGTACAGTATTTTGTATTAGATTACATCATATTATTGTACAGATCCCCAGGCTCTGCCGCGTTCAGCCTAAGCACTCTTGCGACTTGGGGCCTTGAGGTGTTCTTCCACGGTGCGGCGCAGTCTGCAAAGGCCTTTGCCTTAGTCGGCGAAGGGTAGAGACTTTTGATGTTTGCTGAGGGCGAGCATCGAATAATAATAGCACAAACAGTAGAACTACAGAAAAATAAATCAATAGAACATGGATAAAGACTCTTCTGCCTTCGTCAGTAGCTCCTCCGAGGTAAGTGGCATGTTTTGGTGCACTTCAACACATGGTAAAGCCAATCAGCTCGAAGTACTATTCACCTGAGTCACTTGAAAGCAGCCACTGCAATCTTTTTCGAACCAATAGTCTGAAATTTCAGGCCCGCTCGTGCCGCGACTATAAACTCGAAAGCCCACCGTGGCGAACGTGCATGGTGCAGAATACCTTGAGAACCCAACCCCTAAGCCTAAACCCAAACCCACAGCCCAAAACTATCCCAAATCTTAAAGACCCCCAAATCTCAAAACCCTAAACCCCAACACGCCAAAACCCCTAAAGCCCACCCCCAAACCCCAAAGCCCCAATTCCTAAACCCCAAAGCCACGTCTGTCTGATGTCCAGGAGTTCGAGTCAATGCGGCAGTGGATCGAAAGGCGCCATCCAGGCCCGGAGGGTGTCTTGTCGTTTAGGGTTTTTTCACTTTAGGGTGTGGGTTTCAGGGCATAGGGCTTAGGGTTTAGGGTTTAGAATTTGTGTCGGTTCAGGGTTATCGGTTAAGGGTTTATTTCGGGATTTCGATTCATTACATCAGCCTTCAGACAGGTAATATAGGTGCCTAAATAAATAGTAATACCATTTTGGGGGTCCCTTATTAATTATGTTTATAGCAAAATATACCCCAAAACCCTATTGTAATTATCAGCCCCTACATTAGTCCCAGAAGCCCACGCGGATTGAGCTCGGGTTGGCGCAGCGAGCGGCTCCAATTTTCCATGCAAGGGGCTCAAAGATGCTCGAACCGGGATGGGGGACATGCTAATATCGGGGCCTTAATAATTACCTATACTATTTTGGGGGCTCCGTATTAAAACTGTAGTATAAATTACATCAAAACCCTTATTCTAATTATTAAGGCCCTTATAGTAGTCTAGGATTTGTGCGTGTGTGGCCATGTCAGCATTGCGTCGCAGTAGCGACTAGAACTACGGGAGCCTACACGAATGGTAATGCTGGTCTGTTGGCCGTTATCATATTTGATGCTACTGCTTTGGCTGCACACGACGGCAACGACGACTCCGACTGCGACTGCGATGATAGCGATGACAGCGATGTCAGCGATGACGACGATTACTACGACTACGACTAGTGCCACTCGTACAGCTACTGATATTGCTTCCAATATATATCTGTACATCTGCTTCTACTTCCACCACCACCACTACTACCACTACTACAACTACTACTACTCCTACTACTACTCCTACTACTACTGCTACTCCTACTGCTACTGCTACTGCTACTGCTACTGCTACTGCTAATGCTACTGCTACTGCTACTGCTACCGCTACCGCTACTGCTGCTGCTACTACTACTACTACTACTACGACTACTACTACTGCTACTACGAGTACTACTACTACTACTACTACTACT
>CAJNDV010033698.1:5557-33613 GCA_905221635.1 Symbiodinium sp. CCMP2456 | reverse complement strand
ATCGGTGTATACGGCACAAGCTGTGCTGCTTGGGATCAAGTGCCTGGAACCCCCGTGTCAAGCAGGTGTGCACCGGGTTCGGATTGGTCGAGTGCGGACTTCAATTGGTGCCAATTACCATGGTGCTTCGTGAACAGCTCCTGTGCTTCGAGGATTCCAACTCGGGTGTTTAATGGATCGATGCTCTACTACAGCTATGATTCCTGCGGCAATGCGCCAGATTGCTATCATGATTTCGGGCAAGATCTGCGGTGTCCGTACGACCCATACGGCAGCAAGAGTTACAAGGTTCACAAGGGAGATGGCTGTGAGTGCTTGTTCCACGGAGTGGCTCTTCCGGCTGAGGTATACAGCTCATACCCCAGCAACCAGCCGGGGAAATTTGCAAACCTCACTTACGTCAGCATCTACGGTACAACCTGTGCAGCATGGGACCAAATGCCTGGAAGTCCTTGGGCCGAGCACTGTCCGCGTGATGCGGATTGGTGCCACAGCGAGCACAACTGGTGCCAGCTGCCGTGGTGTTTCGTTGGCGAAGGGTGTCGAAGCAGAGTGGTCAGCACAGTGTTCAGTGGTTCAGCAGCGGCCTACCACAGTTACGACACGTGCTTGTCCACTCCAGATTGTTCGGACCTGCCATGTGATAATGCCTGTCCTTTCGATTGGACGTATTCCAGCTGGAGCACTCCTTCACAGTGCGCCTACGACTGGTCTGATGTTTGCGACTGCATATACCAGGGTGCCAAACTGCCTGCAGATCTCATCCGGCACTTCCCTTTGGAATTTCCAGGTAAGTTCAAGGACTACCGCAACATCGAGACTTTGCTGAGTTGCCTATAACTGTTGCCTCGCTTTGCTTAGCCATCATCGGTGAGTATGTGAGAATAGCTGGCAACCATTGCTAGCCTACTGAGGCAGTCTATGGTACGACCTGCGCTGCGTGGGATCAGGTCCCTTTGATCCAGGGGCACCGTTTGTGAAAGCTGCCAACTTTAGTCAGTGGGAGGCTCTACTCCAAGCATATCGCTTCGTTTTTCTACCCAGGTGCCACACACACCGCTTTCTGCACACTGTAAGCCGGGATCGAACTGGACCGACTTGGAATACAATTGGTGCCAACTTCCTTGGTGCTACGTGGCTTGCCACTGTTTATCTCGGGGCTCAACATGCAATGCCGCCGGAATGTGTTTTCCTGGAGCTGAGGTGGATTCAGCCTGTCCAACAAGACTGAGGACGCAGCTCTTCCATGGGTCAAACACGTCATACTTCAGATGCCCAGCTGCAGAAGAAATAGCAATGAGGACGACATTTGCATTCTGCATTCTCGTCACGCCAGCGGTGTCCTGAGGCTACGATGCATGCGGGAATGCGCCAGACTGCTACCACGACTTCGCAAACCCTCGTTGCCCGTATGATCCGTATGGGACGAAGCCTCGGCCCTCAGGAGTATTATAAGCGCTGAACAAGTGCGAGAATCATGATGTTCACCAAAGCCAGCACCCTCTCAGGTCATACAAAATTCACAAAGGCAGTGGATGCGAATGCGTCTATCAAGGGGATTTGCACCTCGTACGGCAGTGAATTTCGAAAGCCACGCCCACATGCGTCCATGCACCGCCTGAGCAAAGATTGAAGACGTTCAAGGCTCCCGAGCTACATCTACGAGAACTTTCCGCTTCACCAGCGTGGCCACTCGACGTAGACGTAGTAAGTCTGGCACATGAAGCTGGAACAGCAGACGAACAGCATCATCACAACCTCATGCGTCATGCGCTGACCGGTTCTGGCCAACGCTTCACCATTTTCATGCCCTCGGGGAGTGGGTAGCGCCAGCTTGCTTTGTTGCTTGCCCCAGGACTCTATGCTAACCTGACGCTCAGAAGCACTTGGCCCCAAGTCTAGGACTGCTTTTTTCTGCAGAAGTGTCCATGGAAAAAATGCATATCTGAGGACAGCCATTGGAATTTACGGTACAACCTGTGCAGCATGGGATCAAATGCCGGAAACTCCCCTGGCAGAGCACTGTCCTCGCGATGCCGCCACTCGGATTTTTTCTCGGGGCTTGGGGGCTTGGGGCTTCGTGCTGAGAATGTCGGTATGGGCTCAACACCGCATCAAAGACGCCAAGACGACGTATGAGACCATAATTGGAGATGCCGTTTTCGCTTGGCAGACAAGCAGACACATACGCATGCAGCTCCTTTATGATTTATTATGCTTGCCCATCCAAAGCTCAGACATGTACACCTGCAACCGGCAAGGCTTATACCAGGTTGGCATCGGATCCATCTCGAGAGAAGCATTCGCAGCTTCATGCCAGTTGTAGACAAATTGCGTGCAACCCAACCATCCTGATCTGCAATCCCCTGCATGGTCTCTGTCTCCCAGATGTCCCACATGAACGAATCTCCACAATCAATTCAACACAGCTACATGTTTGCACCTCTACATGTGCCCGCGTTCTGCATTTTGAGTATCGAGCACAACGACCCCGCAAAGGCGGGTGCCAACAAAACTCGAAGCCATGCTGTATGACCTCTGTGGATCCAACATCATATAGGTTTTCACGTCCAAATCGTTGCTATCCATACTCCGATGACTGCAAATCCTATCTACCTTTCCCAAGCAGCAAATACATATACTTTTGGATAGCGGTTTCTGCATAATCCTCATCCGAACCTCACTACGCATTGGGCTTTATTCCCAGGCATTCGTACGTCGTTTACATCATTGCTTTTACAATATGTACCGTGCGACCATCGGTGCTGACAGGTGTGTAGCATCTGACCTGAAAGAATCTTCATGGTCCATGCTGTCATCATTCTGTCAGAGTATACCCCTTGCCTACATTGAGCTATAAGTTTATGGGCCAGACTCTCAACGCTGGCGTGAAGGAAGTGCTTTCAGACTAGTTCTGCCGGAAAGTAGGCTTCAATGCACCTAATGTATAGAGTTTTCAGATAAACACACACACACACACACTTCGGAAACACGCACACATTTGTATACATGTCTCAACCTCACCTGGGATCCTCGCCTGACCTCGTCGAGAGCGAATGCCAAAAATACATGTCTCAGCTGTGTATATGCATTTCTGAAATCTGAGGACTGGTGTCACTCAGATTTCAACTGGTGCCAGCTGCCTTGGTGTTGCTCGGTTTCCGTCTAGGACTTTCCAACTTTTCGATGCTCGCAGAATAAATAAGCTGTGCATGCTAATCGACGCTGGCGAGGCTATGTATCCTGGGAGTGCTCCAGCAAGCTACGAACACGAACCCTGGCGGCAAATCGGTATGTTCTTCGCTGATCTGCCGTTACTCGCGAGTCAAGTCCAATATGTTCGAGTTCTCATCATTAGTGATGCGTTTTCCACGTTCGGCTGCTGTCCATGGTTTAACATGCAGAACTGGTGAGCACTGTTGAGTCACACCGTGCGCGAGGTACACGGTTTAGCCCCTCAAGCTGTGAAGTCTGCCTGCAAATCTAGCGGTATATACCTCAAGACCTGGACACTAGGAACGGATTGAGTGGCTTAGCGACTTAGCGTCTAGAGCTCAGACAATGAGTCTGGGACTTTAGACAGGCACGGCTCACAACTCGACTGTGCAAAGTGAGGTCATCTGTCTATTCCTGTCCATGGTTCCTCGAAAAACAACCTAGACCGAGCGTCGAGTACACTATAACCAGCACTTTCGTCGAGAACAAATCTACTCACCAGTCACGAAGTGACATGCAGCACCGTTCCAGCGAGCTTATTCGACGAAGAAACCGCTGTGTTGGGCAGGGTCCCCTTCTTCTGCCCAGCTCGGATTTCCGAGTTGACATGACAGAGGATGGAAGTAGCTCACGCTAACAGACCACTGCCAGGGGGGTGGAAAGCAGATGAAGTTCTGATCTGTCACGCGTTATGCAAAAGGTAATGCTGCGTGACAGCGTTCAAATTGACACCTGAGGTTTGTTCGACGGATTTATTGATATGTTTTACAGCTATGACACCTGTCTATCCACGCCAGATTGCATCTGGGCTGCAGCATAAGGGTCAACATGATGCTCCTTGTTCCTGATGCCATTTCGCCGAAGCTTTGCCTTACTGAGGCTACACTGACCCTTTTGATGGTCGGTGTCCCTTCGACAGCAAAGACACAGCTTGGTCGACGGCCAGTGATTGTGAGGACACGAACAACGACGTTCGCTTCGACGGGTATCTGGATTGCACAGAGCAAGCCAGCAAACTTGCTTGCACACAACTGTGTTGTCAATATTTGTCAATAGTGCTTACTGCGTTAGCACTGCACGGCTTGCACGTTTCACTTGTGTTTGCAGACTTCCCTTGCTCCGTGCCTCCTGAACAGCACTCCTCTCACTGACATCGGTCTGATGCAGGTGGACTGATGTGCTGCTGAACTGAATTAGCAGCACACATACGCCCTACAAGCCGATAGCCTTTGCATAGGCTTGTCGGAACGAACGTTTAACGTTTGATTCAAGCCGCTTCCAGCCACGCCGAGGTGTCGGTGTAAGTATCAAGGAACCGTGCTTCCTGAGGAGCTCTACGCAAATTATCCGACTCAGGCCCACTGAGGGAAACCCGTTAGATTTGCTTTGGGCCATACAACTATATGATGCAACTGACCCATGCGTGGAATTATTATTACTGTAGCACCACACCGTTTCCTCACTCATGTGGCACTTGTGACATTTTACGAAAACAGGTTAGAAATTAAAGAACATGTGAACATCTAAGTAAGGCCTTCTTGAGAATAAGAGGCTAGTTGGTGAACCTCGGTCCACTAGTTTTGGGGCGTTGACAGGCGGGGCCGGGTTGGCCGAAGAGTGTGCAGGGCGGCAAGTGCATGGGCCTTACGAGAGCAAACGTCAACTTAGAACAGAAGATTCGTTGATGAAGCTTCTCCTTCGGACGCCTGCTGTCCCTGCAGGCACCGGGTCAATTTATGCATCTCGCCAACATCGGTGCCTATGGCACATCGTGCGCTGTGTGGGACTACATGCCAGACATGCCCATGGCTAGCCATTGTCAGCCCGGGTCCAACTCGTCGAGCCCTGACTACAACTGGTGTCACCTCCCATGGTGTTATGTCAGCAACGAGTGCGTCTACAAGATTCCGAGCCGCGTCTTTAACGGATCTACAGCACATTTCAGCTATGAGATCTGTGGAGATGCTCCGGATTGCTACAGCAACTATTTAGTTGATGCCAGGTGTCCATACGATCCGCATGGCACGAACTCCTACACTCTGCACAAGGGGCATGGATGCGAATGCCTGTACTACGGTGGAGAGCTGCCACCCGACGTGTATCATAATTATCCACTGGAACAACCAGGAAGATTTGCCAATCTAACCTTCGTCAAGGTCTATGGCACAGGTTGTGCAGCCTGGGATCAAGTGCCCGAAACCCCCTTGTCCGAGTACTGCCCCATGGGGAGCGATTGGTGCAATTCCGCGAACAACTGGTGTCAACTTCCCTGGTGCTACGTAGGTAGCAACTGTTCGAGCAGAGTTGCGAGTACAGTCTTTGCAGGTTCGGAAGCCGCATTCCACAGCTACGACACGTGCCTGTCGACACCCGACTGCCACAGCTTTCCCTACGACTTGGCCTGCCCATTTGACCGCATGGACAACGATTGGTCGACGCCAGCGGACTGTCCAGACAGATGGTCTGATGTGTGTGAGTGCGTATTTCAGGGTGCCACCTTGCCAGCAGATCTGTACACGAACTTTCCTGTCGAGGAGCCGGGCATGTACGCAACTTTGCCAAGCATTGCTATTTATGGAACGTCTTGTGCCGCATGGGATCAGATTCCAGGCACCCCATTGGCGAAGCAGTGCATGGTTGGCTCCAACTGGACAGATTCTGAGTTCAACTGGTGCCAGATTCCCTGGTGCTATGTCGACTCAAGTTGTGCATCGAGGAGACAGAGCGTAGTCTTCAATGGTTCCAGTACCATCTTTTTCAGCTATGATTCCTGTGGCAATGCACCGGATTGTTACAATCAGTTCGACACTGACCCCAGATGTCCGTTTGATCCCTACGGCAGTCAGCACTTCGTGTTGCACAAGGGGAGGGGCTGTGAGTGCCTTTACCACGGCAGGCAGTTACCACCCAGTTTGTTTCAGGACTTCCCCATGCTGGACCCGGGAAAGTTCGCCAGCCTGCCGCATGTGAGCGTCTATGGGACTTCTTGTGCGGCCTGGGATCAAATCCCTGGAACTCCATGGGCTCAGTATTGCCCCGCAGATGCTGACTGGTGCCATTCGCAGAACAATTGGTGCCAGCTGCCATGGTGTTACGTGGCAGAGGGTTGCCCGACGCGCATGGACGGTAAAGTTTTCGAAGGAGCTATGACGTATTTCAGCTACGATACATGTCTGTCAACGCCACAGTGCTATCAAGATCCATTTGATGAGGCTTGTCCTTTTGACATGACAGATTCTGGCTGGTCTACTCCGGCATCATGCTCCATGGGATGGTCCGACGTTTGTACCTGTGCCTATCAAGGTTCATCCTTGCCAGAAGGGCTCTACCTGAACTATCCTCGGCAGGACCCAGGAAGGTATGCCCACTTAGCCAATGTTGCGATTTACGGCACCAGTTGCGCAAGCTGGGACATGATGCCTGACACTCCATTTGCAAGCTTTTGCCCCCCAGGATCAGATTGGTCCAGTGCTGCTCACCATTGGTGTACCCTCCCTTGGTGTTATGTCGACAGCCTATGCCCATCTCGTCACTTCTCTTCTGTGTTCAATGGCTCTCGCACTACCTGGTACAGCTATGATACTTGTGGAAACACTCCGAACTGTTATGATTATTATGATACAGACGAGCGCTGTCCATACGACCCCTCGGGCACGAACTCCTACACTCTGCACAAGGGCCATGGATGCGAATGCCTGTACTACGGTGAAAAGCTGCCACCCGATGTGTATCATAACTATCCATTGGAACAACCAGGAAGATTTGCCAATCTAACCTTCGTCAAGGTCTATGGCACAGGTTGTGCAGCGTGGGATCAAGTGCCCGAAACTCCCTTGTCCGAGTACTGCCCCATGGGGAGCGATTGGTGCAATTCCGCGAACAACTGGTGTCAACTTCCCTGGTGCTACGTAGGTAGCAACTGTTCGAGCAGAGTTGCGAGTACAGTCTTTGCAGGTTCGGAAGCCGCATTCCACAGCTACGACACGTGCTTGTCGACACCCGACTGCCACAGCTTTCCCTACGACTTGGCCTGCCCATTTGACTCCAGAGATTCTGGTTGGTCAACGGCTTCTGATTGCCGCGACGGGTGGTCGAACATCTGCGAGTGCAAATATCAAGGCACCGTTCTGCCAGCTTCAATTTACATGAACTACCCGGCCCAAGACCCGGGGAGATATGCAGATCTGCCCTATATGGACGTGTATGGCACGTCTTGTGCGGCATGGGACCAAGTTCCTGGAACGCCCTTGGCACCACTCTGTCCGCCGGGGTCTGACTGGTCAACTGTTGAGTACAATTGGTGCCAGCTGCCCTGGTGCTATGTGGATCCGGAGTGTGTGACCATGCGCCCGACCAGTGTTTTCAACGGTACGTCTATGTATTACAGTTACGATGCATGTGGCAATGCTCCTGACTGCTACAACTACTTCGATGTCGAAGAGCGCTGCCCTTGGGACCCTTATAATGCAAAGGCGTACCGCCTGCACAAAGCACAGGGCTGCGAGTGCATCCATGCTGGAGAAGAGCTTCCGCTCGATCTGATTCAGCAATATCCCTTGAGCGAGCCAGGCAAGTATGCAAATCTGACATTCATCCGAATATATGGAACGGGTTGTGGTTCGTGGGATACCTTAGCAGGTGGCCCATGGCATGATTACTGCATGCCAGGCTCCGATTGGTGTTCTACTGGCAGCAATTGGTGCCAGACTCCCTGGTGCTTTGTGGGCGGTTCGTGTGCCACCAGAATACGGAGTTCAGTGTTTGACGGACCAGCCACTAGGTTTTACAGTTATGACACTTGTCTTTCCTCCCCAGATTGCCGCAGTATCCCCTATGATGCATCTTGTCCCTTTGACTCGAGCGACAATGGCTGGTCAACGGCCGAACAATGCCCAGACAGCTGGTCAGATGTTTGCGATTGCATCTATCAAGGCAGCACGCTCCCATCTGCCGTCTACGACAACTTCCCATCCTTCCAGCCTG
This sequence comes from Symbiodinium sp. CCMP2456, assembly GCA_905221635.1. Taxonomy (NCBI): domain Eukaryota; class Dinophyceae; order Suessiales; family Symbiodiniaceae; genus Symbiodinium; species Symbiodinium sp. CCMP2456. Next base: position 25,414 of record CAJNDV010033698.1, on the reverse strand, counting down.
GCAGGTGGTCAACATTGGGAAACATCGCTATCTATGGCACGACCTGTGCTGCCTGGGATGTGGTGCCGCAAACACCGCTCTCCATCTTCTGTCCGACCGGAGCCGACTGGTCCTCCGAAAGTGACTGGGCTAGTGTTAAAACGTTTTTTATTTCTGCACTCTGCGCTCTTACCCGAGCCACGCAGTGTTTTCGGCGACCGGCCTTGCAAGCAGGTTCAAGCTACAGACCTTGACAAATGCCCCTACTAAGCCCAAATCGGCGCTGCGTGCAGGGGGCAAATGGTAGTAAGGCAGAGCTCAGCCCCGGGGGGACAAACATCCCTTAGCTCGCCTTCTTATCGAACAAAAGACCCCGGCAAGAAACCATGAACACGCAAGCAAAACTCCTCCGTAGACATGCCATTGTGCTTAGGATCCGCATCCAACCGTTAGATTAACTTGGGCTTCAAGGGATTGTTTGGTTCACAGCTTTTCCCACAACCAGTCACTTCCTTCGATGATTTGCATATGTTGTGAAAGTCCGAACCACTTTCGAAATCCTCCAATATAGACTCGTGAGCGGTCACGGTCCAGGTTTCAACTGGTGCCAGCTGCCCTGGTGCTATGTAAGCAGCAGCTGTGTTACAAAGGTTGCCACTCGCAACTTTGAAGGGGCGGACTTGTGGTACAGCTACCACACCTGTGGCAAAGCACCTGATTGCTACAACCACTTCGGCACAAGCCTCAAATGTCCGTATGATCCTTATAGCACCCGAAGCTACCAGGTGCACAAGGGGGGCGACTGCGCCTGCAAGTATCATGGCTTCGAGCTTCCGTTCAATGCATACACCAGATTCCCCGTCACAGAGCCCGGGAAGTATCAGAACATGCCACACATTGCAGTGTATGGCAGCACATGTGCAGCATGGGATCTGGTGCCTGAAACTCCCAGCTACTGCCCTGGTGGTGTGGACTGGTGCACCAGCGACCATAACTGGTGTCAGCTTCCCTGGTGTTTTGTTGGAGCCAACTGCAGCACTAGGATTGCCAGCTCCATTTTTCAGGGGTCGGAGGTGGCTTTCTACAGCTATGATACCTGCTTATCCGCGCCAAATTGTCGAGACGAAATCTTTGATACCAGATGCCCATATGACTCGAGCGATTCAGGCTGGTCAACTCCTCAGGTGTGCTCTGATGGGTGGAATGACGTATGCCAGTGTCGCTATCAGGGCGACGTTTTGCCGGAAGAGGTGTATGTGAACTACCCGACTCAGCAGCCAGGAAGATACGTGAACCTATCGAGCATTTCGCTCTACGGTACAAGTTGCGCTGCCTGGGATTACGTGCCTGGAACTCCTTGGGCACACCTTTGCCCCATTGGATCGGACTGGTCTGACGAGGAATTCAACTGGTGCCAAGTGCCTTGGTGTTATGTCAGTGATACCTGCAAGTCGCGCATCCGCAGTTCCGTCTTTGATGGCTCGGCCACTCTCTTCTACAGCTATGATGTTTGCGGTGATTCGCCAGATTGCTACAACAATTTTGCAGACCCCCGATGCCCCTTTGACCCCTCGCGGGGACTATCATATGCCCTGCACAAGTCCCAAGGATGCGAGTGTTTGTACCACGGGATGGAGCTGCCGGCAGAGACTTACTTGAACTACCCTGCCGAGGATCCTGGCAAATATGCAACGCTCCTCGCAATCAAGATCTATGGGACGAGCTGTGCGGCGTGGGATCAGATGCCTGCAACGCCATGGTCTAGCTATTGTCCGGCTGGTGCAGACTGGTGTCATTCAGATAATAACTGGTGCCAGCTTCCATGGTGCTACGTGGGCAGCTCTTGCAGTTCAAAGCTGCCGACGAATGTCTTCAACGGCTCGGCAACGATGCATTATAGCTACGACACATGCTTCTCCACTCCGAACTGCCGCCTTCCGCTTGAACCTGGATGTCCGTATGACTCGACACTGGCTCATTGGGCGACTGGCTCTGATTGCCCCTATGGGTGGTCAGACGTGTGTGACTGCATATACCAGGGCTCGACCTTACCTGAGGACTTATATCGGCAGTTCCCTGTCTCATGGCCAGGCATGCACCAGAACCAGTCCACCATCGCTTTGTATGGGACAAGCTGCGCTTCCTGGGATGTTGTCCCAGGAGCCCCACTGGCTAGCACATGCTTGTCTTCATCAGCGAACTACTCGGGTGACATGAACTGGTGCCATGTGCCATGGTGTTACGTCAGCAGCTCTTGCCCCACGCAGTTACCCAGCCGCGTGTTTGACGGCTCCGGTGCTTTCTACAGCTATGATAGCTGCGGCAATGCGCCGGACTGCTACAGCAACTTTCGTGCAAACAGATGTCCTTTTGACCCATATGGGGCACGGAAGTACAGGTTGCACAAAGGTGATGGATGTGAATGCATCTTTCATGGCATGCACTTGCCGGTAGAGGTGTACACCATGTACCCGAGCGAAGATCCAGGGCGCTACAGCAATTTAAGTCATATATCAGTGTATGGCACAGGCTGTGCAGCATGGGATCAGATGCCAGGGACTCCTTGGGCTTCATCTTGTCCCCCGGGTGTAGATTGGTGTGCATCGACCCACAATTGGTGTCAGCTCGCCTGGTGCTTCGTGTCCAGCGGCTGCGGAACCAGGCTTTCCAGCACTCTCTTCAGCGGCTCTGCCGCGGCATATTACAGCTACGACACATGCCTTTCTATGCCAGACTGTCTCAGCTTTCCCTATGACTCTCGCTGTCCATTCGACAAGCAGGATCTGTCTTTCTCCGCAGCTGCCGACTGCCCCTCTGGTTGGACTGACACCCCTGGTGTCCCAATCACTTCTTTCGATGCCGTCCTCCTTCTGGATGACGTATGGGACTTTCGGGCGTCAGCTTACCAGGAAAGTGTGGAAAGCAGCACAGGGCTGGGAAGCAGTCAGGTTCTCATGGACTCTGTGCAGTTCCGTGTCGTGATGCCATACGCCTTGCTTTGGGCTTCTGTGCAAATCGGGGATGCGGAGATGGTCGCCGCAGCAGCTTCGGCCACCAAGCTTGATCCTTCCAAGATCTCCGTGCGATCCAACAGACGTTTGTCAGAGTCGGACATGGAACCCGGAGGAGAACGAAGGCTTCAGAGCTTGTTCAATATGTATGCCTTGACCGACAATGCCGCCGATTTGAGCAGTATGCAGTCCAAACTTTCCAATGTAAGCTTGCTTCAAGCAAGCCTGGAAGCAAGCGGGGTTCAGGTTCGCACCCCAGCTTTCAGTGTCCAAGGTTGTGCAAAAGAGGTAGTGCAACAGAAAGCAGGCACGAAAATTAGCCAGCCAGGTCTAGATCTAGGTCGTTCTGCTGAGGCCCGGATGGAGCCCGGGGGCCCCGCACACAAGGAGGTCCTGGTTTCGACCCGGCTTTTGGCAGCCGATCCAATGGATGCCCCGGTGACATCTCCTGATCCTGCAGTCCTGTCCAGCCAGATGTCGCAACGGTTGGGCATCGTCATCACCGCGCAGATAGAGAACGAGGCCGGCACTAGTTATTCTTGGCTCACCGCAGTGAGCAGCATGCTACGCATGACTGAGGCCATCAAGCTGCCACCAACTTCGACGACAGTCACTCTGACATCTACAACCACCCTTTCATCCACGTCAACATCCAGTACCAGGACACACACTTCCTCGACAACTCTCTCCACAACCTCCATCACTGTGACGACCACAACGCTAGTTATCGATGTTCGAATCATGATCAATGAGGCGGAATACTCAAGCACAGAAATAGAAGCCTGGGCTGTTGGAACGAAGTGGCTTAGAGGCATAGAAAATGTGGGGCAGCCTTAAATTTTGCTGAACTTGTTGCGATGCTTCATCCAAGGTTTTGCCTCCCGGACACCAGCACAATGACCTCCACCACGATGACAACCACGGGGCAGTATGTGGGAGCAGCTGAGATGCTTGTCGTGATACACCCAACCATTTCTACAAGCTCGCATGAATGCATGGCGGCCGTTTTGCATTGTCACCAGAACGAATGCAAAAAACAACTGCAAAATGCACGTTGTGCCGTGTGCGTAGCACGCTCCCGGTCTGTATGGTCGAAAGAGAACTTAAAGAGAACTAATCGGGGATGCCACGGGAGGAGCAAGGGTGGCGGTTCACACGCAGCAGCACGCAGCCGCGCCCGCCCCGAGTGGAAGGGAGCCGAATCGGGTTCCTTAACAGGGGTCCGTTGAATTGAACTGCTCATTTGTAAGAGGTGTCCAGACTTTGGCATGCGCACGATTCCTCCGGAATGGAGGACATGTGAACTCATGCATGACAGCTCTCGCTTTGTGTGGTTCGCCTAATGCCCGAAAGCGAAGGTCAGCAGTGCAATCCTTAGTATTAGAAGAATATCGGCGGAGGCCGATTCCAGCAGAACGCAATTGGCAACAATCAGGATCGGGGGTGCCGTCGTCTTCCAGCTTTGCCGGGACATCTTCCAGCAGGACTTCGTGCTCGCGACTCGTTGCATGCAGGAAAACTTGTACCCAATGGCCGTTTGTTTTTCACGAAGCAGCCCATGCACACACTCCAGGACCCGCCCACAACCGTGGACTGCTACTGGCGTGAAGATGAAAATATGGAGTGGGTCCTGTTTGGTGGTGCCGGCACATGTGCCGCAGCACCGACTAAATTTGAAGGCATTTTACTAGAGCCTGGAGCCTCGCAGTGATCGACTTCGGGTGTGTCTAAGGTGAGGCTGCCACCTGCCGCTGTGCAGTTCCCCGGTGTTGTAAATTCAGAATCCACAGATGTACTTTGCAAGCGTGGCAGGGCGATTCATTGCGGCTCGCTCGCGTTTCCGTTTCCCTCTTGGAGAGCATCCAAGGCCTGGAGCGCCGGGAACCATGATTTTCAGCTTCGACTAAACTTGGGCGGCATCGACCACTTCACAACTGAGCACCTCGCTACGGCCGCGGGGTTGCTCGGCTGATCTTGGTTGCAAAAGTTTGAAGGCATGGAGTGCGGAAGTGAGAACGGAGAGCAGAACTTGCTTAAGCTCCGCTGCACGGCACGGCTGTCATCTCGGAGAGTGGTAGAGGAGAAATGCGCCGCGACCCGAACCCGATCAGGGAAGAAGGCACTTTGGCCTCGGGTCGCAGACCCCTGACGGTTACATTCTGAGAGTCGACTTGGCTAACCAGCAAAGCAAGCCGACATCTTGCCGCGGATGCCAGAGGACCTTGTCTTGAGCAGGAAAGCCGAAATTGCGAATGCTCCCTCGGGCTTTGTTAGGGAGACCTGCCAAATCTGGAGATATGTGGGAAAAAAACACATAACAGTCAGCTGCGTATGCGTGTGATATGTGTGTACTGTGTGAAGATTGGAGTTTAGCGGAGCCTGTTACTGTCGATGCATCGTCGCCGGCCACAATTCAGGCGAAGAGTACCCCTGCCACCGAGGGGGTCGTGATTCCTTTTCTGAATCTGCTGCTTCTTGAGCTCTCCTACAACATCACAAGTCTTGACCTGCACCAACACACAGGAACATGCTGTCAAGACCTACAGCCACGAGTCGACGTTTGGATTTCTTCGGTGACACAAAAGCGGAAGAACCTTCGCGAGAGGGTTGCCATGTTTCACGCCGTTCAAAGGCTTCCGGATGCCAAGCGGGTGGGTAGGCCGTCACTCGGAGCTGTATTGTGAGCCCTGGGATCCAGCCAAGGCCCAAGGATTGTCCCACAGCGGCTTGGTTGCAGTCTCCGGGATGTTGCCAAGACTCCGCAAAAGTCGATTTGCTCATCGAAACAGGAAACTACCAGCACGACCACGACAACCACAACTACCACCACAGCTTTGGACAGCATGGGAGTGCAAGAGATGAATGGAGCAGTGCCTGGGACGGTTGGGGTTCGGCTTTGAGGAGCAGGAGGATAAAGATAAACATAACGGGTGTAGTTGTAAAGTTGTAGTGACATGGTGACGTACTGCGAAAGTTGCTCGGGAATGTTTGGACGAGAGTCGAGAGTCGAGTCATGTTGGGAAAGCGCAGTGGAAGCCTCCTGCAGGTGTTCTTCCATGTCTGCAGCGACATCGAGGGCCCTGTAATCTGCAGCTGGCGGCGACGAGGCATTATTGTTATTCTGAGAACTGGAAGTGCCAAGATCCGGCTGCTTGTCAAGCCCATGTGTGCATTCAATCTTTGTCAGGAGAGTTTTATTGGTTTCCGTTCGAAGGCTATGGCTCTTGTGCCCCAGCTGAATGTTGAAGCCGCGGCCCTGCCATGGTCTTGGTGATGCACACTGAGGCTACGCTCGGAAGTGCACCTGCCCGGCCATGACAACGGACTGCTGTAAGCAATTTTCCGAGACTCGCGTGACGCCCTACTCAGTTACTGGGTAAAACCTAAGCAGGTGTGTCATTCTTAGGCAAAGTTGTGGGTTCAAGTTCTATCTCAATTGGAGTCCAGCTCGTACAAGCCTCTGAATGACCTGTTTGGATAGGCTTGACTGTCATGGGCTGCTCTTTGGTCCTTCATCTGTGCAAGCATTCCGCCGCGGATCTCAGATTCGCATTGGCGCAGGACATGTTCTTTAGCATGCGGGTTCCCAGCACAGTCGAGCCTCACCTGCACGGCCGCGATGACTGTTGCTGGTCATTCGGGCTTGTTGTGCTTGAAGTAGGGTTGGGTTCGCTCTTCGCTTGGAAAAGAACTGCTGCATTGACGAGAATGTACCAGAACGGTTTGTCCTCTGCGTCGGACTCACGAGACTTCAAGCTGCCTGAAGAGACGGACGATCGAGGGGCTCTTTAGGGTTGTTTAGTGTGTGATGGTGACTGTGGCGGCGATGAATCGCACTGCATCGCTCGGCCGACTGTTATCCAAGGAGTCAACCACCACAGAAGCTTGGCTCTCTCATTGGTGATTTTGCGAAGTTGCGGAATGGGAGCAATCTTCACGGCTGCACCTAAACCTCAGTATGCGGAGCCTTGCCGGCCTTGTGCGAGTGTGAGAGTCGAAACGCTGAGGTGACAAGCATTACCGGCACTTCAACAACTGCGACACTGACCACCAGCGTCACGCTGCTACCGTGGTTTGGCTGGTGTTCAGAAGTATGCTCAGAGGGCGTGCAATTGCTCTGGTTCTGGCACGAACAATTGCCTGAGGAACACGACCATTGCCAAGACGGCTCATTGCATCACAGCTCGTGCTGCACCTGGGCTCTTTGGGTTGCTTTGGGCTGCAGATAGACATCGCCTGCCGTATTTCCCAGCCTGTGCTCGCAGTTGAACAGCAACTGGCGATCTTACCACCGAGGTTGCTGCTGCTCTGGGCAGTATCCACGTAGACATGCGCTGTATCTGTTCGATGTTCTTTGACTGTTTGAAGCCCTGGCTGGACTCTAGGCCAGATTTTTATTAGCAAGGGCACAGAGACCTCGCAATGTGCACAAGCTCCCCAGGCTTTTCCTGGTAATTGTTCCCAGCGTGGTGGTGCCGTAGGAAGTCCTGTGCCGTAGGAAGTCCTGTGCCCTGGCTCCCCGAAGGCTTTTTGCATGTCCCTTAAATGTGTTCTTGCAGTAGGCTGTGAGTTTCTTTAACGAAGACCACAAAGAGCCCGAACAGCAAACGCGCCAAGAAGCAGTGTCAACATGTCTATGCCTCCTCGCTTCTGCACCTCCCGAGTCCCGAGTCTTTGAATTCATGGATCGACCATTGTAGCATCTTTCGGCATCGAATAACGCGATGGCCAGTTAATGCACGGCAGCAATAGCACCTGCTGCAGCAGCCAAGCTGCAGCCTTCTGCTGTGGGCAAAATGTCCCCATGCGTCGAAGGCCAGGATAATGAGTTTCACCTTGAATCCAGGGCAGTCATGTGCTTCCCGCTGCAAGAAAAAGGAAGCCTTTCGGCCATGAGACCCCGAGATGCAAGACTCGCGCGTCTCAGCAAAGCTTGTCCAAAGCAAGGGGTTTTATTCCCTAAGTGCCACAGTGCAACGAAGGTGATGTCCGGCTTCCCGGGATCCTCGTGCCCAGGCATTCATCGGGGGCTGGCCTTTTCAGCTTTGTAGCTGATGGACAGCGCATCGAGTTGAATGTGACGAGTTGTCATTACACTGCATAGGGCAGCGTGGTGTAGTGATGGTGATGCTTCTGATTCATCAAGAGAAGTTGAAGCCTTCTCTGTGTGTGTGTGTGTGTGTCTGAAAGCGCGAAAGCTCCTCGCGCATTCTACGCGTTGTGTACCTTTGAGTCATCTTGCTTGCAGAGCTCACCCCCCGTCCCCCCCTGCAGTCTGCCAGAGGCAATTGGGCTTGGTGGGCGCACAGGGCTGCGACGAGATGGAAGTCCAAGTCACCAGCTGGTGCGCGAAATCGCTAGACTGTCGCTGTGTGCTTGTAGTAGTACTTCATGCTGTACGCCACTACTCTGTTTGGTGGAGGTCCAATTTGAACCCTCGCTTCTGGGCGCCTCGTGGATTTGGCTTGTGCCTCTGAGTCTTTCTCCTGCCCCAGCAGACCCGTGAGCAAACTGCTGTAGTTTCCAGATTCAGGTGTTACAGACTTCGTCTTGCCGAACACTTCTATGAAGGTGGGCATGGAGCCTCGCTTGCTAAACGGGTCGCCACTTCATCCAGTCACTGTGCTGAACTGCAGGGTGTGTATCTGCGACGCTGTGGCGAGCCTATCTTTCAGCAAGGCATGGTCTCGGTTCATGCAGTCAGTGCAGGCGAAGGGCAAGCACCAGGTCTGTTCCCAAGCCCTGAAAAGAGGAGACCGTGATGAAGTGCCAGGTCTTACCAACCCGCTGGAGATAGACATTGACATCTCGCAGCCCGAGGGTGTTTATCCTGGCCTTTCTCTCGGGCAGAACTTCAATCTCCATCCGCGGACTTTCCACTGCCAGCTCCTTCGAAGGCTATCTGGTGGAGTTCATGTGCGCCGCTTTTGACGAGGGCCCTGACCTCAACCACTGCCTGTGCGGCCATCTTCATCCATCTTCCAGCACTTCATTCACGAAACGGGAAGCAGAATATGCCAATATGCACTGTTTGCCTTGTTGTGCAGAGGACGAGGAGCCCTGGGCCAGGTTTGCAAACGAGTCAGGAAGCCTCGTTTCGTCATGAGCGCGGGGAGCAGCACGATGAACGGCCTCGACGACCGGCTTGAAATCAAGAGACTGCCCATGACTGCCCACGGTCCCTGCATCGGCCAATGGCCAAAGAAGGAGCCATGATGCACGGAGCTTGAAAGAGCTCTTTCCAAAACCTTTTTGTAGTGAAAAAAATTGCGCACAGCCTTTTTGCCCAGCGAGTCCACCTCTCCAAGTCGATGTAGTCTTGTACTGTCGAGGTTCCATGTTCGTGCGACAGGCCTACACTTTTGTGCATTGCTGGATGCCTAAGGCCTGGGAGCCTGGCACGAGCCCTAGAGTAAGAACAGTTCGTGGCGCAGATATCAAAGCACGCGGAACGTGTGCCGCAGCCAGCTGAACTTCAACCACAACGAGATCTAGAAGTCAACTGTGGAGGCCAGAACATGTTACCTCTTGGCCAAGGTCGACAGCAGGGATGTCCTCAAAGCATGTCATCACCAACGTGTCCACCGAGATGTTGGGCTCTCCTCGGCAAACGGTCACGTTGTGAGCATGGAAGCTTGCTTCCAAGGACTTGCTTGGCGACAAAGAGCTCTGGTCTTTTCGCCGCCTTGTACCGCGTCGTCAGGGAGGTTGGGGCACAACCTGAACCTGCTTTCTCCATTCGACACATCGCGGCGGAACCTTGTGACAGGAACCTCCAAATACAACCACACCTTTACCACCGCCGCCTGAAGTTGACGAGGGTTTGACTCTAGGAGCTTTGCTTGCAATCGCCGGGGCCTAGTGTGTATCACCGTTCGGCAATTCACCGTGAGTTGTTTCACAGCTTGTAAATTCGTGAGGTGGGAGGAGGAACTGTTCTCCTTTGTGGCTGCACGGGAGGCCTTTACGTCATGGCCGCAGCGAGAGCCAAGCTTGAGCCTGGTGAGCCTTGTCCCAAGCGACTCAGACTCAGGCCTGGCGCAAGATGAGGTCTTCCACTCGGCATCGCACGGACAGGTCATCGCTCATGCGTGACTGCGGTTAGGTCCCGTGAGCCGGTGGAGCCCGAACCCGAGGAGGAGGAAGAGGCCATCTCCGCTCGGATGAGGGCTCCGTCCACCTCCCATTTGCCACATGAAAGTCAGGAAGTCGTGGAGACGGAGTCTGAGTCGGAGGCTAGCGGCCAGACAGAAATGCTCCGTTCTCCGAACAGCAGAGTGTAATCGCTTGTGTGTTGCGTTGGCTTGGTTCCTTGGCACCGTAGACATGCCCGTGGCAGATTGCCGAGCTTCCTGATCCGGACTGACGAACCAGCAATCGAAGCCTGAGATTCGCTGCTTTCGTTGCTTGCAACAAGAAACGCTGACGTGGACAGCCAAACTGCTCGAAGGACCCTGCACTGACGAAACTGCGCATGGCCGCTGAAGCAGGGACTCTCACCGTTATGGGCTTAGTGCGCAGCATTGCCGAGCGCGCCCATGATGCGTTCCATGCCACGTTTACAGCGTAGAGCCGGTAATGTGGGGCAGGCGCGTGAAATCTTGGCAAATCACTCCGGCCCCATGGGCATTCGCCAGGTGCAATGGGTAGCGTCATCTAATGATCTCACAGCATGTGGCGTTGCGGACAGGAACTGGTGTGGGCATTGGACAAGGGCTATGAGAAGAAGCGGCGTGAAGCACAAGCTAAGGCCATGCCATCTAACCTTGGACCTTGGCACGATTTGAAGTTGGGGCCTCGCATCGGGCACGTGCATGGCCGCAGCGAGCCAATCGACGGAGTTTATCGGCTCAAACCGACCAGATATATAGAGACTCTTGCTTCTGGGACTCATCACATGAGAAGCGCGGATTCGAAGGGAACAGATGATTACCAGAACCAGCGGAAGTGTTCCACACCGCAACGCCTTGAGAGCTTGCAGCCTGGTGCACATCCAGCACGCCACTCGACCGTGCTTGAACCTCAGGGTTTGACAGAGTTCTCCTGCTGCTCCGCGAGACACACCTCCATGCACAGGCAGAGCGCCATGGAGGTTGAATGGAAAGAGTGCTTCGACCTCTACGACAAGGACCTCTGCGTGGGCTGTAGAACTGTAGAAGTTTCTGGTTCCGCGCATGGTGGGGTTCGGATGCAGTGATGGGGTGTGACCGTCCGCAGGATTCTGACGGCAAAATAAAGGCCAACGGACACGGATTGCGGATTTTTGGCGTATTTGGTGAAGCCGCTTGACCGCAAGGCCACCGAGCTGGGGGACGTGTTGAGATCACTGGGATTGGTTCTCACTCAGAAGGAAGTGCAAGAGCTCAAGGACAGTTTTCATTTCTGATGTATGCCTGCCTGTTCCCGGTGAGTGACAGATGTTTCTTGAAATGCCACCTGCTCGGTGTCACCAGGACGAGGTTGGCAGTGACTTGGTGTCCTGGGAGAAGTTCAAAGAACTAGCAGCGAAGAAACCGCGTCAGCCAGAGAAGCAGGCTCAAAGTCGCACTTGAACTTGGAACGAACATCAAGTCAAGTCTGTCTCGCTGCCCCGGCGCAGGCACATGCACTTCTGCAGGCAAGGTGCTGATGAACCGGCACGCGAGAAGCATGCGCAGCACGGGCCTTGAATGGGATGCTAGAGGGTGAAGTGTGCTGTGAGGCATTCCAAGCCTTCGACCAAAGTGGTTCCGGGCAAGTGGACATGAAAGAGCTGCGGCACATTGTTTGGTCCTAAGAACTTTTGCAATGCAGCCCGTTGCACCCCCGACGGCGAAGGTGACGAGTTTGGGTGAGAAGCTCACCGCCAAGGAATTCGAGGCAACTTGCTCTCGCGGTCGTCCGTCTTTTGCCTAGGATGTTGGCCTCTCAGCCAGGAGATCTGCAAGGCTGCTGACCTGCCTGCTGCGGGCGCACTTGATTACAAAAAGGCGAGCAAGGAAGGACCATTTTCGTCAGCCAACTGAAGCCCTCGTCGTGAGGTGGTGGACAAGGTTACCAAGACTTGAGCAGAACAAGATCCAGAGTGGCAAATGTTTGCCTGGTTTTCAAAAATCAAAATGCATGCATCCGTTTGCCAGCTTATGTGGTAGCAAGCATGCGGCAGGTGGGGGGGGGGCAGGGCGGAATAAGAATGTTCCCGTTGGATTGCTTGCAGGTGTTCCAAAAAGACACTGCGGTCAAGGAAGAGCTTGCTGACCTTGCAAAGTGTCGCCAAGCATGGGTTCGGTTGGAACATCGAAAAATTTGACACCAGACTGTTCCGAGTCACCCTGCCAGGTCAGATTCAGGAGACGATACATCTGGAGCTAGCTTTACACCCATCCATGCAAAGGCAGTGGTCAATTTGCTGTGCTTGTGGTTTTACAGCCTTCCTTGATTTTGAGCATTCGTTGCGGGTGACCCAGATGACATGCCTGCAGGCACCTGCCAAGAAAATGCGGCGGCTGGGAGCTCAAACTGCGAGGTGATTGTGTTCGCTGCTGAGCGACACGATCGGCTTGTTGTTTGTTCAGGCAACAATCGCCAGGGCATTGAGCTCGGCAATGATTCCTTGTTTGAAAAGTGCGCTGCATACTTTCGCAAGAAGCCAGGAACGCAGGCTCTGCGCCTCCCTCCAGGCAGTCCGACCCCAGATCTTCCCGCACATCCAGGATCCGTGCTCGTGTTGATGTTCTCGGCGTTCTCGGGTCTCAGAGTCTCACGGCTCAAGCATCAGGGGTTCGGGGTCTCGGCGGAACTCCGGGTCACGACGCCGCTCCGAGCAGTCCGGGCTGCTACCTCAGAGACCTCATGAGATGGATCCTTGTCGGGTGTCGACGGGGCCAGGAAGTCCAGGCAGTCGGGGCAGTCCGGACAGTCCCGCACCTGGACGTGAAGTGCAGCCGGCTGATGATTGGATGCTTTTGCATTCCCAGCCTCAGGCACTGAGACCCACCGTTAATGCAAACCCGGAGACGGCAGCGTTTCCGTTGGTCTCACCAGCTGGAGAATCCAGCAAGGCATGCACGATGCCGTGGCAAACATGTTAATTCGCGAGCATGTAAGCCAAAACATGTGGCGCCACAGACGTTGACATCTTCTGACATGCACGGTACGTAGCGGTTCAGGCAGGAAGCACGATGGTCAGATGCAGCGCAGTGCTTTTCATGTCCTTGCCGCTGATTGGCTCGTGGCTCTAACCTTCCCGCAGACCAATGAGGGCCGGTGCTGAGGACCACTGTGCTCTCAAGTTCCGCGAGCAGTCCATGACGAACAGTCTGTTTAGCAGCTGATGCCTGATGACAGGACGAGGATGAGGCTTTCAGTTGCCCGGCGGAGCTCCACTGCCGCTGCCTGGGCCTCGGTCTCCAGAATTCGTTGTTTGGAGTTGGACACTCCCAGCACCGACCGCATCCCCGCGAGGTCTAGTTTATCAAGCCGTCGAGATGGTGCACAGGGTTTTGGAGCGCCGATCATATTCACTGCACCTGTTTATTATTGAACACCCGCTAACGGAAACCCCCCTGACATTGTCTCCGCCTTTCGCAACGTGTTTTGGATTAGGGTGATGTAAGAGCAGCAGCAAGAGCAACGCCCGCAGCAGGAGCAGGAAGAGCCATAGCTGGAACAAGCTCCTCCCCAAAGTAACAGTAATTAGCAGTAGAGATGATAGAGATCAGATGACCTTCTATAGTACAAGCGCTTTCCCGTTTAATGTGGGGGGGAAACGAGCGTTACCAGCTTCCGGGCCGTCTTTGATGCCTGCTCGCACTGGGGCTGGAGAAGTAAGCTGGCCGAGTTGGCGTGGGCCGAGTGTTGAATAGGGTTCGGGCCGGCTGCGAAGCACACCGAATCCGTGGCCGTTGTCAGAGTAGGCATGCTTGTGGCTCAGGTGGCGTGGTTTGCAGCCGGGCTGCCGGGATCCTGGGAGTTACCCAAGATGTATTCACCAAGTGCGCCAAGTTTCAGACTTTGAGCGGCATGCTGGCAGAACAGTTCGTTTCAGTCAGAAGCGAGCGGCAAGTAGGGGGTTTCAGGAGAACAACGTGTCATTCCAACACGTGTTTCGTTTGCATCGTGGGCTGTCTCGCTGGCAACGTGAGCAGCAGATGACCTCAGCCGTATAAGGTCAAGGCTGCAATCCAGGAGGCGGAAGAGACATGGTCATGGCAAGTCATGGTAGAGTGTTTCCAGCTCCGACCTGACATCTGCTACAAACAGGCTGAAAGAATTGCGGCAAAGTCAGGGACATCGGAAATGGTCGGCAACTCGGAGCTGCATCCTCGAAATGACGGGTCCAAACTCTTGTGTTGAGGTGCAAATAGCCGAGCGGGTCCTGGAAAGCCTGGCAGTGCGCCACTTCTTGCTGCCGTTTGAAGAGCAGGTCACATTCAGCATAATATCAGATGCTAGCTTCCTGTTTTATCTGCAAGCAGGATTGGCCAGAGTTGCTCCAAAGTGTGGCAGCCATCGGAATCCAGGCCGAAGCTTCTGAATGTGGACAGCCGCACGTCGTGGCACATCAACGTCTTCCGCAGGCTCTCAACCTGCAATATGGCCGGTCAGCGCAACTCGTTGGACTGAGTTCCTTGCGGACTCTGGCCGGGATCATAGAAAGAGTGAGTCTGAGTGTGTGTGTGTGTGTGTGTGGAATTGGAAAGCAGCGAGCTGGAGGCGAAATGGTTGGAGCTTCACAGGAGAGCAGAGAGAGTGGAGCTTGTGCTGCTGCACCACATTCGGACGTGCAGGACATGGCCTAATAGCTTGGAGCTGATGTCAAGCACCGTGGCTGCACATCGTTTCTGTCGAATGGTAGAAGTTCTAAGATGCCACGATCTGCTGCGCACAAGCCTCTTCCTCGCCTTTGAAGGAACTGGTTCTTTGCTCTGGCCCCAGCTGGGCACGTATCCCTTGGCACGGACCAGCGGATTGATTTAAAATGTCTTTGCCCGAGACATGACGTGCCTGAGGTCGGCACTGGGCAACGGCAGGACACCTCGCCCACAAAGTCAGCCTAGCGCGAGGGGCCGGGCGGGATTCTCAGCCTTGCAATTGAACCAACTGTCACCTGCCGCGCCTGCCACGTTCAAGCAAGACAGGCTCCGGTCCTGGAAGGCACGTCCATCGGAGATCTGCCCCCGCTTGATCCGATGTACAAACCTTACATCGCCAGGCATCGAAACTGACCCCAGTCCAGAGCGCAGGGGGGCTGTGGACAGAACCTCAGCTGTCAAAATGCTTGCCGTGGCTTGATGCAGCAGACAAGACTGCAGACCAACAGCACCCAAAGTTGATTTATCAAAGCCATGCAGCTTGCGAGATTTGCAGCACAGCTTGCTTGGTTGAGGGGCACGTGTGCAAGATTTGGTTTCACTATGTTTCACTTGACGACATCCCGTGATGGCACCGCGTGGATCTGCCTCAGGCTCCAGGCACTCCTCCGTCCAGTTGCGCCATGCTTAGACCTGCCGGAAACTAAGAGCTTTGGATGAATCGGATCAAGGCTTGCCTTGGTGCTTGTACAGATGCCCCAAATAGCTGGCAGCTGCAAACAACAAAACAGGAGGGAGGCTGCAATTCCATTGAGTCTTCCCAGCACCGAGGCTCTCGGCGGCATCCGGGCGAGGTCTTCGGTTTTGGGAAGTTGTTTTGAAGCTGCATTTCCAAGTTCAGCATGCCCCACGCGAGGGCGCAGGTTCGAAGCCGCAGCGCTCCAGTTCGAGGTGGCTGGTCGCCCAGGACACCAGAGAGAAGATGTCGGGATTCATCGTTTGAAGTCATGTTTGGGATGTTAGCTTGCAGAATTCTGCAGACATTCCGACGCATTGCAAGTTCAAACTGTCAGGAGCTCCCCAAGAGGTGCTGCAGGGCACCCGGACCGCTCGGGCGTGATGGGTAAAAGCTTAGTAGACTTTGTTCCCACATTCAGGCATGTTCCAGAATCCTCTGGCAGCTCGCGGTGCACAAGCAGGCATATCCATTGCAAGAGTGGCCGAGGCTCCATTGCCGTGGAGGTCAACACCAAGGGCAGCTCAGGACGAGGAGCAGAGCGGTTTTGACAACGTTGGTGCTCCGAAAGTTTCTGAAAAGGTTCGAAAAGAGAGCAAGAGATGTTCAAAGATGAACAGTGGCTGAAAGCATAACGACGTCATCGCACGCCGTGGCATCAATCAACCTTCGTGCAGCGTGTGCTGGTGCAGGCTACTAGCTGCCGGCATTTCGGCATCGTGAGATCCTGAACTGAGCGTGTGCATCATGACTACTGCAGGGGTGAGTGGCATTTATCCAAGTACTTAGGCACCCTCGCAGTTCTCTGCGCCTCTTCCCTCTGCGTGCCCAGCCGCACCACTTCAACCGTGAACGGCCGAGTCTGCGAACACTTGCATGTGACTTCGGACATTCGGACAGCTGTCCCATGGTGGGTGTTTGTGGTTTTCGTGCAAGGCTGTCCGCTGCTTCCGGGATGCCTCGAGAGCCGATCACATCCCGCGAGCCAATCACCACGCTTCCTCCACCCACACTTTCCGATTCAACTGCCACGTTTGGGTCGGCGCTCCCGACAAGCTCACCCTCGGGGCCGGGCCGACCGGGGCCGCACTTCACACCCATGCAATGCACTGCGACATGTACATCCCCACTGCCACAGTCAAGTCCAGCGCCTTTGGCTCCAATGCCTCCGTCACAGAATCCCACACATCCGGACTTCAGCCCAAGACGCTCGCGCATGACCGGGTGTCCCATCGACGAACGGGAGCCTTTACGCCGGTGGCGGCTCAGAGAAGCGGTGGCCTCATCTCTTTTTGTGGAGCTTCGATGTTTTTGGCTTAGGGTCATGCTTGCCAAGGGGGCAGCGAGCTCCGCCAGAGAACAGCCACCTGCACAGGAGCCTCATGGAGCGGCAGCAGCAGCAGCAGCATCTTGCTGTGTTTCTACAGAAATGCACTCGATGAAGATGGGCACAGATCTTCAGGATAGTTTCAGTCAAGCGTTTTTTGTCTTAAGTGAGGACGAGTGGTACCACACGCTCATGCCGCTCCCCAAGTTCAACATGTTTCTTAGCACGAGTCGCGATCCGTGCCTTCTTGCTTATCCCCTTCTTGCTTATCCGTTCGAGGTCTCGGCTACGCCGGCTGGGGGAGGCATATGCAATGGCCGCTGCATGCTCAACCCACCCCTGCATCCCCGTGCTCCTTGATCCCTTTGCCGGTTTGCCCGGCTACGGTACAGTACAGGTGGCAGCACCTGGTGGAGATGACTGGACAGGCAAGCCACAGAGTTTATTCAATTCATTCGTGGACAAGGGATGAAAAGGATGGAGGGCCAAAGCTGTTGCGTTGGGCGTTTGACAGCCAACAGTTTGGCATGCAAGCAGTTTGATAGACTGGGCAAGTACTGGAGCCATTACAAGCGCAGCAAACCGTGAAACCTGAATTGACACCACAGGCAAATGACAACTGGGAAGTCTAAAATGATCAGGACCTGGGCTGGCCAAGCCTCGGCCCGTAAAATGTGGAAACCTTGGAATTCACCAAGGGTTTCAATCCCTTGCTTGAAAGGCACCGCTGATCAGGCCCTTGCTGGTCCTGGGCCCACTGCCGGCTGTGAGGGCAGACGTAGGGCTGACTGCCAGGACCACCGGAGCGAATAGAACGAAGCGAACCTGTGGCCTACACCCCGAGCAGGGCGCGGGAGCCTTTGGCTGCGAGGCTTCCCCACGTAGTCCTGGATGCAAGCATTCTGGGGTGAAGTCAATCTGTCAGATCGAGCAGTCGAGATGCTTTACATGCCAAACTCAGAGAGGCCCACCAAGTCCTGCGTAGTTGTGCTTTACTGTTTGGTTTGACGGTTTGACCCTTGAGCCAGTTGGATGCGGATCGGCCTGAACTTCCGATCTCATCGCGAGCACAGCTCGGCGGTGCTGCAGCGACACCAGGTGCAGCCTTTGGTAGTTTTGGTATAAATTCGGCCAGTGAAGCGAAACGCAGTTCTCGCTGGTGGAAGATTTTGCCAGGCTCGTTCAATGCCGGGCCGGCCAGGTTGCTCAGTGCTTTGCCAGATCGAGCACTTCGGCGGGAGCCCTGCCAGTGAAAGACGCGGACATGTCGCATCCAGCCTGGTGATGCACCCGCATCCTTGGGAGGACAGCCACTATGCTTCGTTAAGCAGAGCTTCTCAAAGATCGGAGGAGTTGAAAGTGACGCAGATCACCTTTCCCAGTTTCCGTCGTATCCTGCGCAGGAGCTGATCTTCTGACTGCTGCCTTTGTTGGTCGTCCTAGACCCCGCTTATGGTAATTCGCGCTTGATTCGCAATACAGATATTGCGAATTTTCATCTGCAAATTCGCAAATGCTTAGAGAGGTCGATCATTGATATTCATGCAACACGAAAAAACTGGGCTTCTGAAGACTAACATGTTGGCAACAAATCACATAGCTTATCCAAGTACAATTTATGGGAAATATGATATTTAACAAACCAGTGGGTTCATTATGTGTGGAGAAATACCTAAATATGCATATAGTTTTTTCGAATCTGCACTATGTGTGAACTTACTCGAATCTCAAATAGTACAAGACAAGGTCGTTCTTAAATATAATGGCATTCTGAATGCAGGTGTCTCTCTGTCTCTCTGTGTGCGTGTGTCTCTCTGCATACGTGCATCTCCGAATGCTGTGTACGTATTATGAATCTATCTATGCGTCTCGTAGTTGGGCGTCTCTCTAGGGATATTTTTAAGATCTCTCCATTTCTTTTCTCTGGGTCTCTCTAGGAAAATATAGCTTTCCCTTTATTTCTAGTTTTTTCTATTAAATTAATCTTTATATTTATTTCTATATAATATATTTATCTATATTTATTTCTCTCTCATTCTTTCTCTATAATTATATCTATCTCTTTATATTTATTTATTATCGATTTCTATTTGATTAGATCTATCGTTCCCTAATTCTTTAGATTTATTTATTTCTGATTGCTTGATATTTTATTTCATTTGAAATCTTTATTTATTTGTCTATTTATTTATTTTTATTTTCTTTTTCAATCTAATCTATATATTATAAAGATATGAAAATTCTGATCGATAAATAGAGTCGAATAATCTAAAATTATTTTCAATGGCATGGTAGGAGATCGAATTATTTTTCTCAAGATTATTATGATGGACAAAGCTCGCAAATAAATCTTGATATAGATATATGATCGAATATTAGATTATTAAATGAGGATTTATAATAATAATTTCGTGGGAAAGATAATTGATTAAGGTATAGATAATAAATATAGATATCATATCTTTGATTTTAGATATCTTTTGATAGGCGTGGGCATTTGATTTCATTTTAGCGAAGGAATAATTATGCGTACGATTTGGTATAATCCCCCATATTATTATTTCTTTTTATTACTACTATAAATGATGAAGTATAGTAATTAGCGATTTTAAATATCGAATTTGATTATACTGCATGAAATATTCTTTATATATAGCCGTGACCTAAGATATAATAAATAGAAGTCTTATATTTCTCCGTCGTTGTAATTCTTGTCTTATTAATAGGAGTCTATAGAAAATCTTCTAAAATAGAATAATAATATTAATATGATTTTTTTTGAAATCAAATATTTAGTTTTTTTTGAGACGCTATTTTTGATAAAGGAGATATATTAATATTGATTAAGAAATCAAAAATATTCAAAAAATAATTTTCGACTTATATTTCGATTATAATATATATTGATCGTAAAAATATCTATAATTTATCACGTAGATATAGGGAAAATAGTAATTCGTGTCCATATATCTCATATCAATAAGATCAAATAAATTTTGATTTATTTCAATA
>CAJNDV010033697.1:112939-130330 GCA_905221635.1 Symbiodinium sp. CCMP2456 | reverse complement strand
TAAATATAAATAGAAGATATAGGAAAAATGAATATAAATAATGAATTATAAATCGAGATAAATAGAAATAGATATATATAGAGATATAAATATAAATATAAATAAATTCAAATAAATTTAAATAGGAAGAACTAGATATAGATAGGTTTAATAATTTATATAAAAATGTAATGAAATCTCGTTATTCGGGAAATAAATTAATTTATTAATATTCAAATTTTAGCAATAATCATAAATTATATTTAAAATATCGCATATCTTATATCCGGCGGATTGAGAAATCTCATTGATATGAGATTATATATGCTGATATATTAAAATCTCAATACAGATGCTGATTATATATTCTAAATTCTTCCAGCTCAATTGACAATATATATATCGTAGCTACCGGGATTTCTAGAGCTTCTTTATATTTGAGAATTAATATCGACGCCGAATCACGACTAATTTTTTAGATATTATTTCTTCTTTCTGAAAATCGAATTACTCTCTATGATCCGCGAAGTTTAATTATATCATCCGAGATGATTTTTGATTTATCAAAATCTATGAACTATATATCAGATATTGATCTTCAGAGATCATTTCTTCGAGATATATAGAGCGACATAATCAAATCATAAATTATATTTTAATAAATTCCAGGAATCTCAAGAAATATATTTCATGAATATATCATTAATATATCAATATAGAAATCATATAAGCAAAATTATATCTATCAAATAATGATCCATTATATTTTTTTTATTCGATTTCAGGAATTATAGATAAAATATTTTCCTATCTAATCTTATCATAATAGAACCAATTATTCCTAAATAGGCGCTCGATTTATGAGCGCACGGAGAAGATATCTATCAATAATATCAGATCGCGCTCCAATTAATGAATATCTAAATAAATATATCTCTATTTCTATACTTGAAAAAAGGATCATATGTTTAGCTCCGAAATAATAAATCGATATCTGTAGATTCATCTTCGAATCATAAATTTGAATGCCATGCATATTCCCATATGGAAATAGATTATTAAATCCAAAAAGTGATATTTATAATTACACGCTTCGGGTTGCAGCTTCTATTTGGAGTCGGCTTTCGGACCTGCGAAACTGATCAGTCCAGACGGCAATGATATTACGTCGAAGACAGCTGCAAGTATCTTCGCCATGAAATTGTATATATAGGTAATCAAATATTTGCGACAAATGCTTGGCAACCCATTTAGAAATGCCTAATAATTAATGATAGCATTGCGCTAAAAGGTTTAGCGTTTAGGATTTAGGACTATAATATCAATCATTCTATTTTCTTTTTGAAAATAATAAAAGATCGGAGAAATCATGAGCAGAAATATTTATATCCTTAAATTTATAAATTTATCAGAAATAATCACCCGCTCAAATATCATGAAATTTAGAAGTTCTCCTATGCTTAGCGCTTATCATATATAAATTCAAGTAAAGCTGCTCTAAAATACTTCGCTTTATTATAAATAATCGTATTCTTTCAAGTATAATCTTATTTCAAAGTCAAATATTTTTATGTAAAATATTCGATTCTATTATTATCCCTTCGAAATATAAATAATATCGTAATAAATCAAAATAAATCATTTCCCATATAAATATATTTTATAAATATCAAATCGAGATAAAAATAATTTCATAATATATCAAGACCAACCATTCCCTCCTTTAGATACGCGATCCCACAAATAATTATTCGAAACATATATATATATATTATATTTTATTTTATCAAAATATTTATATTTTATGCTAGATAAAAGCCCACTAATAATTAATCAATAATATCGTATTAAATAGAAAATCTAAAATATTTAGTCTAATAATCTAGAAAAATATTCTTTTTAATTTATATAGATTTTCGGGGATAGATTCCGGAAAAAAAATCCTTCCTTTTATTTCGAAATGAAATCCAAAAACTATTATTTAAATTAATTCGCGCCAGACCACGCAAGCGGAATACACGCTCCGAACAATGATCGTATGCCAAATATTAATCTTCAGAAAACCGAACGATTTCCCAAGCACCCACTCAAAGATTACATCAGTGGCAACAAATCAAAATCAGCCAATCTCATAATTAAAATCAATCATTCCCCATATTAACACTCGATTTCCCAAGCACCCTCTCAAGAAACACATCAATAACAAATAACTAATCAAAACCAGCCATAAATGGAGATCGACGCCCAGAGATACTCGCGGAGAGACGCACAGACAAGTATACTCATAGAATACACAGAGATACGTGCACACAGATCTCATACGCACAGATATACGGAGGGACACCTGTATTACTAAAATATCGGATTTTTTTTGCCGCGGACATATCCCGAACAAAAATTTTAATACCGCGAGATTTCCTAAAGCTCTCAAAATTTCTGAAATTTTAGTTCCAAGAAAGAAGTACTCCCGGCATTGAAGTTTCCGAAATTGTCGTACCGCCAGATCAACACGCACGAGACTTCAAGAAGCGCACCAGAAGACGAGGTTACAGAAGCCAAGGGCGCCCACGAAAAAAAACAGAAGCGACCAGCACGACATCGTTTATTAGAGAATTAGAGAATATTTATTAATAAGAACATTAGAAGTATTGTTTGAAAATTTATTCTCCGATGAGCGTTGAGTCCAGCACACCGTGAAACTCTGCATGAATTGGATCCCTGGCCTTCGCCCTCTTTCCTGCAAAGTAATTCTTATGGTCATGTAGGAGGCCCGTGCCTGCAAGAAACATTTCAAACGAAAACCACTACCATTTATGGGAGTTGGGCTTGTTGCAGAACTCATGTTGAGTATCCTGAGTCTTCAGGCAGTGTGAAACGCAAAGTGACACTCTCGGCTCAGGCATTTCCCTGCAGGAAACGTGCTAAAACTGATCACAAAGACTCAAAGGCCATAAGTTGCAAACTCCAGGCCGCTGCCTCGCCATTGTCGCAGAGGAGGAGTGCAGGATTATGCACCCGTCTTTGGATAAAACCTTGATTGCAGGCATGCTTACGATCCAGCATGGTCACATTGTGCCTACGAGATACGATTGTCAGCGCCCGGCATTGACCCTCCTCTGACCGCAACACTTTTGCTCGGCTTGAACTGGCACCACACCTGCATCCACTCGCGATCTGTCGTAGACATTAGTCACGGGGCAAGTTGCCGTGCCTTCGGATCAGGCTTTGGTGCTCCCTGGCAGAAGTTGAATGTGTTTGCTCTGCTCTCTCTCTCTCTCTCTCTCTCTCTCGCACTAAGGTATCACACTCGGAACTGCTATGATGAGCCATGGGTGCACATTGACAGAAGCACTGCCAGCATGCGCCGGCCAAGTAGCAGTAAACACGCTTATCCTGTCTACAAGGGTGCGCACAATAGTCTCCTCGAGTCTCAACAACCCCGGGCATACAAGCCATCATGCCACTTTCCCCACCCCGGTCAACGACCGATTCTGGAAACTCTGCAAGCCCACACCAAGTAGTGGCGTTATAGAGGCTGCACTTCCGGACATGTCACACAGAACACGATATAGCGTGAGGCCTAGTATTGGTAGCAATGGCACCAACAGTCCTGATATAGTAACCCAGCAAATAGCACGTTATGTCATACTACTGCTTATAGTCTAGACTTGACACCATATTCTCATATGAGATATGGATATGTCGGATCATATGCAAAAGGCAACTGAATTTGAGTGCCTCCGTCTCGTCTGCTGGTTCGTCTTCGGTAGCCTGCTCCTGACGAGGCCAGATGAGCTATGCAAGTGGATGGACGCATGAATATATGAGACTCTAACTTATACCGATATGTGCACAACCACGCTGTCCGCCTGTACATCTTTGTACCAATGCACAATGCACATTGACAACGTGCGCACATACATGTCCCTACGCTGTGTGCATGTGTGTGTACACACACACATACATACGAATGTATGCTTTAATGCAAACGGACACTTTCACTTATTCGTCTAGATGTGGATGTATGTGTGTGTGTGCGCATGTGTACTTTGGTCATGTAGGCGTGTATCGTGTGTTTCAAGCGCAGCAAACCATCACGGAGGCTGCGTCTGGAAACTGCCAGAACTCCGGATCACTGACAGTCACACATACAAGCATCTTCCTGAAGCTACTAAACGGTTTGGTGGAGTGGCGCCTGCTCTGTGCAAACCGCAGTCCTTCTGCAGGTAATCACCAGCAAGCTGGTTTCCGTTCTTGAAGACCCACACTCCTTTGCCGTAGGGCTTGTTGTACCTCAGGGCAGTCACAAATTCAAGCTGGCAAATCCTGAAAACGACACTCGCCGGCCTGAACTTGCCGCAGTAGAACGTGCCGTTGGGAAACACCCACCTCTCATGGCTGGCTTTGCGGTTGACCAGCGCGTTTGGAATGGCAATTGCTGGGTCAACCGTCTATGGCAAAAGGCATCGCAGGGCAAGGTCAAGACATGGGCTATTCGACGAGGCGATGTGACGAACCAAGGGGAACGAAGGCGCAGTTCATGTCGTGCGACTACTGGATCTGCGCTGCAACGTGACAGCACTGAGCCGAGCAACTTGCCGCTGACGATCTTGCCATCTTCCCACTCTCCAACTAGCTGAGTTCCATCCTTGGCAAACCTGATCGACGGACAGCAAGGCAGATGACAAGCCCAAGCGGATATCAAGGTGCACCTTGAAATGCCGGTGTGTTTGTGTTCGAAATATCTATTTCGAATCTTGGGGGCGGGCGTGTACGTGCCGTTGCCATGCTTCTTGCCCTCTCTCCACTGACCCGCGTATGCCTCGGCTCGGCCCCTTGATGCTTCTTTCGCGATACGAGCTTTCAAGAAACGTCTTGGCTGGATCCATCTGTCGCCCATTCCGCCCTCTCCGAGGGGAGCTTACAACAGTCAGTATCTAGAAGGATTGCGTGGGTTCACCATCAGCAGCGGCCTAACCAGTTCCCGGACGAAAACATGCTGAATCCTGCTCCGGTTGCGTCTCCGTTGACGTAGGTGAAGGTGCCGTCTGCTGGCGCCTGTCCGAGGTGGTGAAATGTCAAAGTGAGATGAAGATAGCTAGGCTCAGCACATGAATTGTCTCTGCTGCACATGCAGCCTTGAAACTCCTAGTGTCCTAGTGCTAGTTTCATAACAGACGGTGACATGCGCCACACTGACGCTGCCAAAACGGCCATGACCATGAAACAGAAGAAATGAACACCCACGAGGACCAATCCAATCTACGAAGTGGCAAGGAAGCTGACAGCTTGGAGCCTCGGGACCGGCACTGGCCAAGCGCCCTCGGAGGCCGGCGGTGAAGTTGCCCAAATAGGTGCCTACGACGCTCAGACAGTTGCTTCAGCTTGCTGTCTTTGCACCAGTGCCGGCACTGGTCTAATTAGTAGCAACCACTACCTGCGCGCAACTGTGACGACCTGTGCTCTGAATCAGGCCACTTCGTACAGCTAGAGGGAGACTGCACGGCCGAGGGGGCAAAGCGATGCCCTAGTACATGTCCGCTTCTATGCATAGGTGGGCGTTTCAGTCCAGCCTCCCCTTGGTGGGGCATTCTCGTCTGGCGGGTCGGCATCCTCCTCCTGATTTAATACAAGTCTCAAGTTGTCAGTCGCCGAATTTCCTGCACTCTGGCTCTTCTTCGGCTGCCAGTTCTGGAACTAGAACAACAGTTTCAAGCCCCAAGTCCTCGCCGATATTGTTCCTGCGACAGAAACTAGAATAACTAGAACATCATCGATTGTGCACTATTACTTCACTATTACCATCCCATTGCATTCAGCAACTTGTCATTACGAGTGCGGGTGAGTCGCAGCAGGCACATCTCCGCTGAGCTTGCCATGTCTCAAACGCTACTTGCCAAGGGAACTATCGGGCATACTCCGCCAGGTGGCAGGAACAAGAGTCATGAATCAACAGCAACCAAGGAAGGCGCAAACACAGACGGAGCCTTCGATGCTGGAGACAAAGCAATGCCACACAGCCGCAAAAAGTCATGCATGGCCTGTACGTCATCTTGCCAAACCCGTGCTTCCTGTTCTCCTCATACTTGCCTGTCAGCTGCTGGTCAGGAGTCAGTGCGCTGGCTCACAGCGAGAGAGAGAGAGAGAGGTCTGATGATCTCTCGCTGAAGCTTTTATGTTGAAGTCGCTTCTGCACTGAACTACGACATTCCATCGGCGCTCTGTCCGGAAGCCAAAGAAGTGATCTGCTCAGCGTGCCTTCGTAGCTGTCGCCGGTCTTCTTGAAGACATACAGTCCCTTTCCTGCAACTGCGCAAACTCCGTGAAAGCCCGTGAAAAATCTACTGCCGTCGGCGAGCCGCACGGTCTCATCCAAACATGCAAAGCTGCTCACCCCGGCCTCAAGGAGGATGCTGCTGCAAATGCTCTTTGCAATCTTACCCACATTGGGTTTCGAACGAAAGCTGTGACAGCAGCATACAAAATCGCAACAGCTGGTTCCTGTACGAAGACCCTCCACGAAAGTGCCCTCGTAGCTGTCGCCAGTCAAGTAGAGCGCCTTGCCTTCGCGAAGTGTCGGGCATAGGGCGGAACAGAGAGCTTGAAAACGAGTTTCAATGATTCAATGGCAAATGGAAGTCGATTCAGACAGACGAGGAAGGTCATCCACTAGCAGACCTACACAGCGACTTCTCCTGTACTCAGTGTTAGCCAGAGACAACCAGCCACGAAACTCAGGACAGTCTACAAACGCCATGCTCGCTTGCCCCGTCTAAGTATCAGGCCTTGACCCGTGAACTTCTGCGATCCTTCCTCACAAAACGCAGGCTCGGGACCCGCTTGATCTCTCAACATGAGTGACATGTCCGAAGACGCGCCAAACCGCGCCCTCTTTATGTCTGCCACGGCACATCTTCAAGCCGATCTCATGGTGCCGAATCCGAACACACAGAACGAAGTATTGAATGTGTGCGAACGTCCGGCTGGGGTAGGGTTGGAAAGGCTGGAGAGTGCAGTGCATGTGGTCCTCTCGGGGCTTCTCGGCGCCCTTCACGAAGAGCCTGACATTGATTCGAGAAAGCCCTCTTGTGGAATCACTCGTTTGATCAGAGTTCCTGTGTTATCCATGAGCTGCTGAGTGAGGGTCAGAAACGCAAGGCTGGCAACAGCCCACCATGTGTCAGCGATGTATGAGTGCATAGGTGAGCAGCTAAACCATGAGATGCAACAGACATGGCAGGAAGGCTGGTACTTCGGTTCTCCTTCTTCTTCTACTTCGCCCATGTTTTAGCAGCCCCTGTCGCATCAGGCGGGTGCAAACACTGCAGACACTCCGTCACGCAGTTCCGCGTGCAGGTGCCGCCTTCCTCAGCTCGGTGCTCTGCAGAAAGTGCCGGGTGCCCAAGTTGGATTGGGCCAAATCTGAAGGAACGTACCGGTGTGTCAACTGCGGCGGTACGTGTGACGTGAAGGAGCGAGAGGCAATAAGCCAGCCCATAGTCTTGCAAGAGGGAAAATCGCAATGACAGGTGCCGCAGAACCGATCCCCGGTCGCAGCCAAAACATGCTGAGGAATCCATGCGTGGTCTGAAATAACTGCAGCATCTTGAACTTGAGAAGCTGTGTGTATATATTATATATATGTACACATAAGTACGTTGTATGAATACATATATACATACACACACATACATACATACATACATACATACATACATACTTACATACTTACTTACTTACTTATTTGCCTACTTGCGTACATGCAGCGACGGGACTGCCAAGAAATCATTCGGTTGAGGCAGCCACGCCTCAAAAAATCAAGGCCCCCCCCCTTGAAAAAAATCGAAGGTACTGACCTCGGCAGGCCACTTCCCAGTTTTGCTCTTCTCGATTCTTCTTCGCTGGTTTTCTTCACTCAATAACAACGACTTCAGAAACTGAAGGACTGGATTTGGTATTTCAGGGACGACGCATGGAAAGATTGGTGGCACAATTGAACTGGTGCATCCCCGCCCCCATGCTTCCCAAATCGGATTGGGGAGAGGGCTGGTGTTACGTAGCCTGCAAGGGAGGGGTGGTGGTAACCCGTAGCAGCGGAGACTGCGTTAAGGAAAACTATGAGTGCTGGTGGTGATGGTGGCGCTGGTCTTGGTGCTGGTGTTGTTGTTGTTCTTCTTCTTCTTGTGGTTGTTGTTGTGCTTGTGATTGTCCTTCTCGTTGCCTGGGTGGTGGTCGCGGCAGTAGGAGTAGGAGTAGTAGTAGTAGTAGTAGGAGGAGGAGGAGGAGCAGTGGCCAGCGGTAGTGGTAGCATCAGCGGTAGCAGTAGCAGCAATAGTAGTAGTAGTAGTCGTCGTCGTCGTAGTGGTGGTAGGGACAAGAGAGAAGCGGAGCAGGACGAGACCGGAAGGATGAGGGAGAAACAGAAAAGCGGAAAAGCAGAAAAGCGGAGGAGCAGAAGAGCGAAGAGAAAAACAGAAATGCGGAAATACAGAGAAGCAGGCAAAGCGTGACGAGCAGAGAAGCAGGAACAATAGCGAAACAAAAACAAACAGAATGCGACAAGCAAACACAAGCAGAAGGCAAAATGGGCAAAACAAATCCAAGCGTAGAAAGCCCAAAACAACAAAACGTTCTAAAAACAAATGCACCTCCTGCACTCCTTCACACACAAGGAGACCGCCATGCAACAACGGCGTTCATTAGCTGTCTTGTGATTCCTGCTGCTGGCCACGCGATGACAGCCCCTCATGCGTCTGGGCTCAATTGACGACCAGTTCTGTCGCACAGGAGGCTTGGCGACTGCCAAGGCCTACATGCAGCATACGAAGCATGCTGCAATGCTTCTGCCCTCTTTCTTACACATTGCGAAGCCATGCGAAGCCTGTCATAAGCACGTATCCACGCACGTCGCTTCATTTGCCGGGGTATCTTGTGCAGCTTGGGTGTCAAGGCGCGGGCACTCATCATCCTCCAGGCATAATGACCCCAGCAAAACCTGTAAGCCTTGTGCACGCGTCTTGTTGGCAACTGTGAAACACCAAAGGTCTGACCCTCCCAAGGTCACAGCCTGTTTGAAACCTGAGAGTGCTGTCGATGTCCAAGAGTGACCAGAGCAGCTGCTCCAGCACTGGCCGAACCGTGGTGCCGTAAGCTGGGAGCGATGCCATGCAGAAAGCAGCGGATGCTGCTGCTCCGCAAGTTGCAGAGCTTCCATTGGTAAAGTTAAGGTCGTACTGTTCACCAGAACTGTGGCAGTCAGGAGCTTCAAGTCAACTTTCAAGACGCTCCCCCTCTTTCCCAGAACTTCATCCAAGTTCTCGGGGACAGGAACTAGTGCTTTCGTGGAAGCTTCCTCAATGATGGATTTGTTCTCCACCACGAAGGCCATACTGCCGGCTGGAATGTCTAGTGCCTTGAATGTTTGCCCGGCACTGACCTCTTGGTCCAGGGCCTGCTTAAACGGTTGGATGCAGGAGTCTATGCAATCTGTGTCCTTACACCGGTTCCTGCATTTCGTTGCCTGGGCCTGCCAGAAGTCATCATCACCTGGCACGCTGCAGCCAAAGGCTGGTGTGATCTCTCCCATCTGTAGGGGCATGAACTCGATCACTGTCCAGGGCTCATCCTGCGTCGCTCGAGGCATCTTGGTCGGATTCATAAACCCGCCGGCTATGACGAATCTGCGCTCTGCTCCTCGTATGGCCTTCCATTGAGAAAACCTGGACTGCATGGAGGCAAGATACCGCTCGGCGGTAGCCATTGTCATCAAGACGTACTCCACATTCAGACCGGGAAACGACACTGCAAAGGCATCGCGCACCGTACCTTCTCTGACCACCATCTTGAAAGGCACTAAACGATCTGGTCCTTTGGCTGATGGCGAAAAAGGACTCCGCGTGACGACGCAACGGCCACCATCGGACTTCCACCATGGCATGTACCCATCTCCGGCAAGGTTGGGGCAACCAGAAGAAAACCAGGTCTTGCTCGGACCATCCGCGCGAAACAGTTCACAGCTGGCATCCGGCGGATTTCTGGGCTTTCTGCAGCAGCACAGATACTTTACACCATCCTCAAAGACTGTGGAATCTTCCCCTGCTTTGAAGTACTGCGACAAATCGAGCGGCTGCATTCGACTCTCGTGGCGCATCAGGTCGTGTGCTGTAGTGACATTAGTGGTATTATGCTCCACATCAACAAGCTGAGCAAGCTGCTGCCGCAGATACTCAACAGACTGGTCAGCCAGATATGAACAGGCCATTGACGAAAAGGCCGTGACACCCCAAAATGCCGCATGGGCCCCCAGCGTTATGAGGAGTGGCCCAGCAGCTACAGCAGAAAGACCTGCAGTCGCAATAGCGGCGGCACCGACTGCCAGGCTTCCCAGTCCTGCTCCGTTTGCAATCGCAGAGACTGTGAAGGCCAGCCCTTCCTTGCTCAGACCCCAACTTGTCTCGGTTGCCTGATACCAATCATTTTGGCCATCCTGTATAATCACATGGATGTCGTATGCGCCTAGAGCAGCCAGGAAAGAAAACTTGCCACCAGGCTGGACCCTGTTCCGGGTGTGTGCATAGATGTTTGCCAGTTTCGGCAGAGCAAGGAAGTTCAAAGGCACGGAAGCGTTGTTGACGATGGAGAACTGGAATGCCGACCTATCGTTGACGAGCTCGGCCGGCTCAGACCGCAAAGCAACAGGGCGGCCAACCAGGGCTCCAAGGACAAGACAACACAGGTATATCATGGTATATCATGAACGCAGGAAAGTCCTATATAGAGGCAATGCTACTTCTCAGACGAGCTGCGCTTGAACCAGGCTGCACGAACAGAACGCGATGGCACCACTTCTGAGGTGCCCTATCACACCTTATCACCTGGCACCCTGTCATCCCACTTTGATCTGCTTTGGCAAAGCTTTTGCTTCGACCATGCATTGCAGCTTTATGACCCTTCTCTCCCGACCAGGTCCATTACCAGATCATTCCCTGCAAAACGAGAAGTGCAGGCGATTTGTGGAATGGAGCAGCGAAAGCCATGTCGGAAGGTGTGCGAGGACGAGCTCAGGCACACCTGGCAAGACTGCACCCCTCCAAAGAGAGGAAACCGTCTCTTCTTGAAGGACTCGGGCTCACATACAGCGCAGAACCGGTAGTACGCAGGTATGTCCCATTAAAGTTTCGTGAGCCTCCACTGACAAGCTGAGAGTGTCCAAATCTGAATGTTGCAACTCCGCTGAACTATCACCGAAGAGAGGCATTGATGCATTGCTAGCTTTGCTTCTGTTGAAGTCTTGCCTGCACATCACCTCCTTCAGCACGCTCCAAAGCCTGACCGAAGTTTCGGCTGGGAAAGCGCAGCACAGAGGGCATGGCGGCGAACTTGCAACCTACTTTCTTCGATAGCATGTGCAGAACAAACCGACAGGATCCCGGAAGCACCCTCCCGGTTGCCTTGCGCCCGAGGTGCTTGCAAAGGCGCATCGTGCTCACGAATGAGTCCGGCAGAATGCATGCAGCCCAATCCTCAAGTCGGTCGGAGACAGCAGGGGTCTCAAGTGAAGCTGACACAGCCAAGCACGAGTTTTTGAAACCACGCGGTGAAACACAAGCTTGTCGACTGCCCCCTTTGAGTGGGATACTTGGCGATGGAACGGGGGGCAACGGCCTCTTCAAATAGTGCAAACCAGAAGTCACGGAAGTCCTACTCACCAGATCAGCGGGAAGTACATTGTGAGAGGCAGACTCGGATGGAGTCGCGTGTGTCTCAGTCTGCGTGGCAATCGACAGATTGCTGGACTCCTGGCCCTCCCCGGAATGGAGCGAGCACTGCTTCTGCAACTCCTGAAGAGATGTACGCAACTCGTGCATGGCGGCTGTGATGGCTGTCAGGTCTGCGTGTTCTGCTCGGTCTTGGGACCCTTGGCTGTGCCTAGGCCTGGGCCGAGGCAGCGCCTCAGCCATGCGCTCAGTCAGAGCTCGTCGGCTTTCGCGCATGAAACGTCTCTGTCTGGCTGTTGCGTTTTGCAAAGCCTCGTTGGATGACCAGAAGGTCCTGTAGACACTGCAGTGGCTGTTCAAGGACAGCGGATCATAGCTACTGCCCCGCAACCGCATGAGTCCCTCCTGCAGCTCATCACGGTTAATAGCGCCAACATGACTCTTGTCGAGAATGTTGGTCACGTCCTCTGCTGTCCGTGGGAGTGCAACTTTCATGGCCTTAAGTATCTCGATTGCCTGAGCAGACTGCAGCAGCTCCAGCAGCTCCTCCTTCGAAATGTCTGGAGTTTTCCCCATGACATCAGAGCACAGCATCGAGATGCGCTCTTGCAGCTGCGCCAAATCTTCCTGCGCATCCTCCAGGGAACCTGGGGGCTGGTTGGAGGCTATAAGTAGCACTCGCTCACATATCACACCAGTCACGACATTCAGCATGGCGAAGTTGCTCACCATTAAAAACCCAACGACGTATACTCCCCAGATGTAAGATTGAAGCATCATTTCTGCTGCAATGTCGGGCCAGGCTTCGATCAAGACCAACTGAATATGCGTCAAGAACCCTTGGAACACGCCGCTGAAAAGGCCGTTGTTACTATTGCCCTCCTGAGGAGAGCCTAACAGCTCACAGCAGAAAAGAGAACCTGCATAGCAGAGCGCTGTCAGCAATATCATAACGTCTAGGATCGCAATGAATGTGCTAAATAGTCCTTTGACTAGCATTGCAAGTGCAGGGAATGTCTGCAGTAGTCGGATGATGCGCAGCAGTCTGAACGTCCGAGCCGTCTGTAAAGACGAGTTCGATGTATTTGCGGAACTTGCTTCCAGGAAATAAACAACGGTGTGCGCGAGCGTGGCGACGAGCACAACCGCATCAAACACTCCTGAAGCAGCGAAACAATAGTTCCTTCCCAGTGCCTGGCTGCGGAGGGAATATTCAATCGAAAACACGATAAGAAAGATGAGCTCCACGAAGGCAAGCACATACAATACTGGACCAAGTTTCTCCAGCAATCCGGACCCATCGTTTTCTCCCTCGAGACCAAGCTCCACGCCAAAGGAGATCGATTGCAGCAAGATCAGGATCCCGAACATCTGGCTTGACTCGTCTGAAAGAATCCAATAGGATCCCGCAACGACTTTGCGGACATGTTCGTCGTGTATGGCATCTAGCCGCAACCAGGTTGGAGAGTTTTTAACATCAGCAAAAGAAGCCGTTTTTGACCTCAGCCGCTGCAAAGTCGAGTGTCTAAGCCTGAACGCTTTTCGCTGGGGATGTTCTGTGCCTTCATCAGATTCGTCCTCATGGAACTCGACTGCTTTTGTCGCCATCGAGGCACTGTAAGCGAAGTACAAGAATCAGGCCAGGTCTACTCCATGTTTACTCTTCCATGTGGTCAAACCGTCAAACCTTGTAGCGTTGCTATGCCAGCGCCCTGATCCTTCCACAGATAGAAAATAGCAAGCGGGCTTTCCCGGGCAGTCTCTGCAGATTCGAGCCCAATTGCTGTGGCAGTAGAAGCATCAGTGGGCAACTTAGTCAATAGCCAACTACTGAAGCTTTGACTGCGGGGTTCATTTCTTACGACCTTGCAAGGTCCACCAAACCAGCTCTGCTACAACGACTGAGTCCAAGAAGCCCACAGCTAATTCCGGAGCTCGGGGTTATGAAGAGTTGCCAGTGGCGCAAGACCTGCCCAAGCAGGCTTGTTGCAATCAAGTCTCTGCGCCATCACCGCATAAAGCCGATTGCTTATTTTCGTAGACACGGCAATGCGATCAGCAAACGTCTTGAGACTGAGATCCGCACCTGCCCATGCAGCTAGCGGCACGAACTTAAGGTGTTGTCGGGAAGCTGTTCTGCAAGCTTGCTGAGCGAGATTGTGGAGGTGCCACGGATGCCTTGCTCCATAATTTAAGCAAGGCATCCGGAAGTCTGTCGAGCGGCATGTTCAGCGAGTGTGTGGCCAAACCTTTCGAAGCTCTCCGATGCAAGCCGGTTTCTCCGGCATCTCAAAATCTCCTGAGCCATCTACTTCGTCACATGGCGCTTCACGCGTCGGCTATATTTGCTGCCGATGGACCGGCCACTGTCTGTGCAATCTTCACGTTATCGACAAGCTCGAGGCGATCTCCTGTGTGTGTGTGTGTGTGCGTGTGTGCTTGTCAGGTAGATGCCATGGCCCACTATGTTTGCTAGGTGTTTGCCAAGCAAACATAGAGGGGCATGGCATCTATCTGACATGCTGCTGCTGCACAGGCCTATGTCTGCAGGGGTGTATCATGTGCAAGCATGCAAGGCCGCATTGCCCGACCGCTTGGACGTGCTTGATTCGGCCGCTGACTTGGTCCGCACTTTCATGCACGTTGCTTTGCGTCCTTAGCAAACCCTAGCATTTTGAGGGCTGCACGGCTGCATTAGAGCGACTGGGTACTACCACTGCGAGGCTTGCAAGCGTGAAAACACGAAGATCATCAACATTGAAGTTCGCAGGTTTAGTGATGCACAATGCTTTTCTCAAAGTCACGTGACCCTCATGGCAGGCACAGGCTGTTACGTGAGAGACTGCGCCGGGCCATCGGTGACTGTCAGGCACTGCAGCGCCATGTTGCAGTCATTAACTCTTCGGATTGCTCAGCAAGCCACAGTGGTTTGTGGCATCTGTGCAACGTGAAACCCTTTGGAAAAGTTGACCTCATGCACACGCGCTGCTTGAGCGAGTCATGTGGCGAAGTGCAGATCAAGAAATCTTTTCAGCAAGTTCTTTGCCAGAAACGCGGATGCTCACCTCGGTAAACATAATTGGTCGTCTCACAGTGTATTTGTATTTCTCAATTTTTTCACCTACAACTACCTGATACTACCTGCTTCGCCCGTGTGGTGTCCCGCTTTCGTATGCGGCACTTACTCACCCGGAAGCGTTGGCAATGATAGTCTCACAGGCCCTCGCAGACTCTGGAGTGCCTGAGATTCCGGCCCAGCCTTTTGCTGGTCCAGTGCCCTCTTCTAGCCTCCCAATGGATGATGCACGGTTTGCACCTAGACCTGCGTACAACACAAAGCAAAACGCAGACCTGTAACAGAGCCGCTCTCCAACTTTGGCGATCTCCTCCACAATGGCTCCAGTGCTTACCTGTGGTGACAAGCACTTTCACCAAGCCACTTGAGGTTGCTTTCGGCGCAGAACACTTGTGAAGACATCGGGCATGGGGTGCCCTGTGTTGGCATGTTCGCATCGTGGGGGGGGGATCCCAAAAGTGCATGTTTTCGGGGCTTCCATCCTTAAAACACAATTGTGTCGAGGGCATCAACTGCATGGAGCACCGTTGTCATCACGGGTCCATGATGATCTCCTACGAGGCTGACCATGCAAGACGGCAAGTGCAAGCGCGAGGCTGCTTTGTGCGGTTCGTTTTCCTCTTTCGTCATGAGCAGAAGGTTCGAAGCAATCTGCAATCTGCAAAGAAATGTCTTTCTTTCTGCTGGGCATAGGGGTCGGTGTGCGCCCTCAGGCCATCGGCCCGCACGCCGCACAACCACCCCCTGTTTCATGGAGTGGTTGGCATTCAGCAAAAGGAATCTCTCTTTGCTTTGCTTGCTTGGGGCTTGTGCCAGCGGTCCTGACGCCCCGTGCTCTAGGCGCTTCCCCTTCCACTCTTGGCGGGAGGGGCTCGGCCGTACGGCGGTCACACGGACCAGACTGGGTGAACTGTGTGGTGTGCCCCGGTGGAGGCAGGGCAGGCTGGGCTTCCTCAACAGCGAGTTACCCGCAACGAACTAGAGGCGAGTGCCCATCCTGCACTGTCAGTGGCTAGTCTCTTGGCTCCTGACATGCACGCAAGGCCACTGGTTTCAGCAAAGAAAACGAAGGCTGATCGGGTGCCACTGCCACCATTTGTACCCCACCTTACCTGCCTATGCCCGGTCTGTATCCCGAACTCAAGCCTGATCCCTGCATCACACTGCCTGCGACCTTCCACTCAACCCTGACCTGTACTGCCAACTTGCCACTGTGCAAATCAAACGATCTGAAACACCCTGGGAATCATACAGCAGGACACTTCTTGCAAGGAGGGCTACGCTCAGTTGTCGTCAAACGCAGCGTGCATGCGTCTCCGACGATCCGTGCCCCGGCTCAACTGGTCTTCTTCCTGTGGAATCTCTCTTCTTCTCTTTAGCTCCCTCCCTCCTTTTATTTGTATGTGTGGGAGTGTGTGTCAAGTGTGTCTGCTGTGGGCGCGCCTGAGGCTGAGATGGAAAGTGCATTCGCGCCAGTATTAGTCATTCCTGTTCTCTCGAGAGACGGGTGGCGCTTAGCAATGATCGGACATCGCCGCGGCGATCGTCCAGCCCGTGAATGGCCGTCATGCAACTCGAAGTACGTAGCATTTACCCACCATGCTGACTCGCAACCTTCGGCATATCTCCAAGCAAATCAAACTAGGACGATTCCTGGAGCAATTGCAACGCAAGAGGTACGGTCGAAGATCTCGAATGTTCGGAGGCAGTGCAATGGTCAAGCTGTACATCATGGGTTGGGGGTGTGGCCATCTCGTGCGCAACAGTCATTTCGGGTGTCATTGTGTCATTTATGGCTGCCTGCTGTGCTTCTTTCAGAATGTCCTTCCTTACGATTAGAGCTTGTAAAATAGATCCGCGGTGTGTGGCCGGGTGGGCCAAGTGTCCCTTCCGGCTCAGAGATCCACAGAGCGAATCATGAGCCCCAGCGGGCCGGAGATGGCCAGAGTCTGCCTAACTTGATACATGCCAGCAGGGACTCTTTCCCCATCGAATAACTCAGGCCTGATCGGCGCTTCCCTGCTAGCTTCCATACAGGTGCTCAGGCAGGCACGCGGCCGAGGTCGGCAGACTTCAATGATTCGGACTGTCGCACGATGATGCCGCCTTTGTCCGAACCTTGCCGCAGAAAACGAGTTGTCTCTGTAAGCTTCGCCATGCGCCGCCGGGCCTCCTGTTATCCTCCAGCGCGGAACGGCTGGTTCAGAGTTTGCAGCCGCTGGTGCTGACAGTGGCCGCGGCTCTTCTCGGGCAGCTGGGAATGGATCATCGTGATCCTGCAGATCTACCGAGTGAACACGGCTGTAAGGCTGTAACTCATTATGCTGAGATTGAGGGCCTCTTGCAGAATTTCGGATGAGCATACCTGCACCTGCACCGTGGTCCTCTCCAGTGAGTCCGGCGGCATGCTGTTCAAGGTTGTCCTGAAAGATGCATCGTATGTTCGTCGCTTGGGCCATAAACAACCGAAACAGCTTTTCCAAAGCAGCCGCGGGCCTGCTCACTTCCACTTGGGCCAAGGTAATGGAAAATGTAAATCGCCTCAGAGCGCTGGAACAGGAACAAAAGAGCTGGGAACACATGATGCCATGGATCAGTAGTTAGTAGTTAGTAGTTAGT
>CAJNDV010033697.1:98191-112513 GCA_905221635.1 Symbiodinium sp. CCMP2456 | reverse complement strand
GACAAGAACGGGACAGAAGATCCTGGGCCAGGATCTTCTGTCCCGTTCTTGTCCACGATGTCCCCAAGGACACGAGAGACTTGCACCTTGCCATCCACGTAGGCCCCCTCGATGCAGACGCCGAGCGCCTCCAAGTGCTGCTTCTCTTGGTCATTTTTGTCGGGGTTGTGGTCTCGTGTAGTTGTGCCCACCTTTCCGTTCTCGCACACAGCTGCCCTGCAGTCCCCCAGGTTCAACAGGACGAGCTCGTCTTCCTGAAGGAGCACAATGCAAGCAACTGTTCCGGACGAAGTGCCGGCTGTGAATACTTTGGCCTCCTCTTCCAGCTCCTTATGCATCAGGTCGTCCATTGCTGCGAACGCTTGATGCGTGGCTTCCTCCCTGCTGCTCCCTTGTTCGAGGTGCTTTTCCAGTTGCCGCGGCAGGAACTGCTTGGCAAGTACAGTGGCCTTCTCGCCTCCGTGACCATCGAACACAGCGAAGCAGGCGTGTCCCGCAACATTGTCGCTGATGGACACAGCATCTTCCATGCGCATTCGGTCAGGGCAAAGCCGTGCTGCGACTTGCCACCCGAGGCATAGTCTGGCAGCAAGGATGGATCCTTTTCTCGTGCTCCACAACACTGGCACACATTGCCCATGGCTCACACACGCTTCACAAAGATGTGGACTATGCAACTGAATGCCCCGAGGCTGCCCCACCCAAGCGCAGAGCCCTGTTTGTGCATGCAATCGTTGCAAAGTCTTCTGTTGACTGGATATTTCATTTCACACTTGGTGGTCCACACTGCTCTAGCTTGGACCACGAACAGGGCATTACATCGTCAAAGGATAATGCGACATGCGTGCATTTGCCTGCTGCTAGCTGGAGGGCTCTCGTGTGAAATGCTGAAGGAATAAACCTAAAATTATAGAGGCCTCAATATTCTGATTTAATGTATATTCCTGAATTAAGGGGTATTGGGTTCTCTGGGTGTCTATGAATTCATGGAAGCCCTCAGTCCTCTCACCCCGCCGGCCTTTCTTCGAGGCGTCGCAGACCAGCCCGAAACTGAGTGCGATGCCAGTGGATCGACCGGGTCGCTATTCTTTACTGTGCTGCCGTCCCTGCCTCGGAGCACAGAGTCTGTAGCTCGGCCATCCGTTTAAGTTTTGATTGCCCTTCGCAAGCCATACCAAAGAGTGTTACAATTGTTTTCGTGCTCTTCTGTAGAGCTGCTAAGTCTGCTACCATAGACAACCAACCTCTTCAAACAAGTCTCTTACTTAGAGTAGTCGGAGTCGGAACGGAATCTGTCTCACGCATGCAGTGTCCGTTGCCAGATAAACTAATGTTATGGTGCTAGTTCAGCTTCCCAACTTGAGTCGCGCTTTGTTCGGTTCTATAGGTTGTTCTCATCCTTGCAGAGCCTGCGCAGTGCCAACACTGGGCAAGCTGCCCACAGAAACATGTCTCGAGCTATGTTAGCCTATGCTTGCCTCCGGCCTGCGCGGCTTTGTCTTCTAGAGCCTCAAATCAAAAGTTTCATTTATGCCTTCGTACAGGTAACACACCAATGGTACGGACATTGTCTGCGACACCAGAAGGAAGACTCTCTACGCCGAGAACTGGTATCTAAGGCCATGTTATGTGCAGCCTACACGGTGACCACATGCCATGCCTGCACGCAGTGCAGTCCACCGCATCCGATTTCCGCATCCGATTTTTAGACTTCCTCGAGGCCTATACCAAACAATCAAAAGCTCGAACTCCCTTGGGTCCGTGATCCAGCTCTCGCACGAACACGTGGCAAATACCCATAATGCTTACATACCACTCTTACTCCCAGCCGGGCTGGTTGAAAGCAGGCAACATGTGCGCGACTCTTCGATGGGACTATAATTTAATTGAACCTTGAACCTGCCACACAGAAGAAGGATTCCGGCACTGTGCAAACAGCTTCCCTTTGCCAGATTATGCTGCCACATTAGTCAACGTAGCCAGCGCAGCCTGCATAACCTCTCGACCGACGCAGAGTCTATGCGAATCCACGGCTCATGATGGGCATGGGGTTTTCAAACGTAGGACGACGGGAAGGGCCTAATCACATTTTTCTCCAGAGTCGTGTAGCCGACATTTCGATCGCTGATTGCCTTGGACAAACTGAGCTGAAGGCACAATTCAAACCATGCCGCGTGCTCGGGCGCGGAGGATGTCATTTTCCCTCAGATGCAAACCAACGAAACCCCGACAAAACGCGGTCAGCCAATGCAAGTCCAACACAGCCTCCTTCACCAAGTCTCGCTTGAGGTCTAGCACAGTCGTGGCTGCGTCGACTTCGAACTCATGCGTCCACTCCTGTGCTGCGCACTGAAGCTTCTCGGTTCAAGACTCGGGCTTGTAAGACACGGCCGTCAGTGCAGCATTTAACCATAATACGACAGCGCGGTTTGAGAAGCTTACCTGCTCCTCATGCTTGAATGACACGGTGGCGCGCGGCATTGCAAAAGAATCCAACGTGAAATTGCGGTTCGCTCGAGCCATAGAGGGGGCACAAGCAACTGTAGACTCCAGGTCCAGGTCAATCAGCTCTGCCGTCGGCCCCTTCTTATACGACTCTGAAACTGTTTCGATTTGAGAGCAGCGCTACAAGTTGCTGTAGGCTCTTTTCCCATGATCGCATGGTTGGGTGGTCGAAGGGGTGTAGAAACGAATCACGGCAGCTTGCCTGGGAAATGCAAAAAGTTCCAGTCAGATTGACTGCATAGTGCGGACTTGTGATTCTGAGATGTCAGCCTGTAAGGACGACCTCCATGATGTCAAGAGTAGTTGGTTGGCTCTTCGCAATAGCAATCGACACCGAGGGCTCCGCCAACCCATATGAAATGGCGCCGTATGCAACGACCATTCCACAAAGGGCAAGGGCGGTCTGCCAGATGCGTCAGTTGACACGTGCAGAGCTTAGATGAGCTTAGCTAACAATTCCGAATCCCAGTTCAACATCGACCAGCTGCCCTGCGTCAACCCCTGAGTACGGAGCGTAGACGCCCTATCTGCATCTAAATACAACACTCTGTGGCGGCTCTCGCGGGCCGATCATCATGATAACGGAAGGGGACCAGCCTGCTTGCTGAGCCTGGGGGGGTGAGGATCCATGATGAGCCTAACCTAGTACCATAGTACAGTTCGCAGGTGCGCACTACAAGAATCCGATGCATCAGTATGAATGCTTGCGCCGTGACACGGCGGAAAAAACTCAAAGACAGGCAATTGAAAACGGCATGTCAGCATTTGCCCGATCGGTTCGAGAACCAGGTGCCGCATCGCATCTGATGACTGGCTTTCATACTCGGGTCCCTCCACGGCCGGCCTTAATGTTGTACTCATTGGCAAGCGCATTGAGGTTGTCGTCCATGACCTTGGGAAGCGAGAAAGCAGTGAAGTAAGCACGGTGCTGCTACTGGCTGAATCCTTATGCCAGGCTCAGGCAAGCACCCAGCGCACGTACCTGCCGACAGCTTCGTATCATCAAGACACCCAGCTTCCTTATAGACTCGACAGGGCCCTACAGCAACTGTCTGCACAGCCTGGGCTCCGAGACCGACATGAGCTGGTAGGTTGCTTCGGCTTTCCGGCTCGCCTGGCAAGTACAGCCGGTGAGAGAGAAAAGATGCATAAAGCTGTTCGAAAGCGCATATGTCCTTGCGGTACTCGTCATAGCTGCTAGATGAGAAGAAGCCCTCGTTGTCGAAGATAACAATACCACCCGTTGCCTGTCAGTCACATACAGAAGAAAGGCTAGGTTTGTCTCCTACACTTGTGCGCAACCCCATTCCAGAGTCTTCCAGCATCACGCTGCAAGGAACCTTTCTGTCCTTGGCAGCATCACACCAGAAGTCTCCTGCGCACAGTCATCAGCTCTCATACTGACATACTAATTGTTGCCATTCTGACTTGACAAACTGAGCATTCCCCTGTCTGGATCCCTTCGCTCCTCCCTCCAGGGAGCAGCAGCCAGTGCCCACGGCCCAGTACTGTGGGTAGGAATCAAGCTTTAATCACAGCGGCAAATTCGACACACTAGCATGTTGTCCTGCATCTGCTGGACCTGGCTGCCATCTCGCACCGGCGCGACACCTAAGGCAGAACTTGTGAGACTTCGTGGGGAGTTTCGACAGCAAGTCGCTCCGAGGTGTAGGCAGAAGACGGACCCACCTAAACACGCCCAGCGAAGACATGCGAAGACAAAACCGTGAAGTCGTGGGATCACGATTTGATGACGTGTCAACTTGTGCTTGGACGATTGCGTTCGGTGATGTAGGACACTGAATGCTGGGTATCCACCTGGTGTCTCGTACAAGATCAAGGTCAAGCTGCTAGTACATACAAGTGGAGCTGCTGAAATCCTGCAGGGTTAAGCCATTTACGAATGCCGATGATGAAAAGACGAGCTTGCCTGCATCCGCCACCTTCAGGGCAAGCAATGGGCCAATACGCTGCAGTCATAGTTCACACCCTGCGCTGGAATCTTGGCGACAGGCAGCAGCACTTGGCTGAGACGGAAGCACATCCGCATACACCCTGGCAGGTCATCGCACTCGCCCGCGCTCACTACTGGCGAGCGACAGGGCAAGCGTTTGCACACAGTGCCTACAACCAAGATGCAACATGTAAAGCTCGCGAGCAGCACCGAGCATTGCTGTAGAATTGTGGATAGATGGCATACCTACAGCAGCTCAAACCGAGACTGATAAATGCGACTGCCGTTGAATGCGCAATGGCGAATAAAAACTTACACAACTTAGCAGCACACACATCGTAGGTGTACAGGCCACCGATGGAGCCAGCAGCGGTGGCCACAGGCAGCATCAAGGAGGCCGGAAGGAAGGTTCGCACTGGGGCAGAACAAGCACATTTCCAAAGCATTGAACCGGAACTTCCAGAGTCGCAGGGCCTTCGTGCTTGAAT
Source organism: Symbiodinium sp. CCMP2456 (assembly GCA_905221635.1). Taxonomy (NCBI): domain Eukaryota; class Dinophyceae; order Suessiales; family Symbiodiniaceae; genus Symbiodinium; species Symbiodinium sp. CCMP2456. The sequence continues at coordinate 107,566 of CAJNDV010033697.1, read as the reverse complement.
GCAAACAACCTGCAGAGGCCATGGTGTGGACAAAAGCTTCACACTCTCTCCTGGCACTACCTGAGTTGGCTACACCCCAGCCACCATCAGGAAGAAGGCCGACAAGATCACGCAGATGCTTGGCCTGCAGGCTGAGCTTCTTCGCTTTACGTTATGAGTGCCATGCGTGCTGCTCCAGGTCTCTTGCAGCGCCATGAACCCGAATGTATAAAAGAACCTGGTCGCAGTTCCACTACTGACAATGTGGATTGATTGCGGCATGCATGGGACAAGGCTGCAGCCAAGCAGCAGCAAAAACAAGAAGACTGCATACTGTGGGCCCCAGACGCCCTTGCAATGCGTGAACATCAGCGGGCAACATCGTCCAAAACCCCGGGTCAATGCATCACTCCCGGTGAAGCTGAGATGCCCAAAATCCTGGTTGCTTCCAGGCCGAAAATGGAGACTTTTGCCTGCGAGATCATGTGTGGCGGGTTGCAGTTCTGAACCACACCGTGCCGCAGTCAGCATGTGTTTCGTGATCCCACCCGCGGGGTTTTGCGGGCCCGACGCCATCTTTCATTGCCTCGGGGACACTGCTGGAGAAATGGCATCAGCAGACTTTACTTTACGAGGTCTGGGCCAAGGGGTGAGGCTGACCCCAGGTTTCTGTTACCGTATCGGAATTTGAGCCATTACTCTCGTCAGCCAGGTGTGAAGCGGTCTCAGCATGTCCAGGCAGGCAGATGGTGAGCTCCGTTAAGCCCGAAACAGACTTTTTGCGGCTTTGAAGACATGCTGCGGGTCTTGCATGGCCCTGCAGCAAGCCGCTCTGCTCAACGATCACAGCCTGTACAGCCGTGGGCTGCGTCCACGTCGAAGCTGATTCTGCTCGCACGAGTCCTCTATCCTCCGTTTGGCGGGTTCGAGGCGAATCAGGGCACATGCCATGTTGGATTTCAAGTACCGAAGTCAGCCTGGCGCAAGGCAAGATAGAAACCATCAGAAATGTGCACTTGCAGTGATGTGCAGTTGCGGTGCCTTCATCTGCGGAATGCCCGCCTTCGTCCTTCCGGGCTGCATGAGGCAAGTCTTCAGAATTCCAGGGGCTGCATGAAACAGAGCTTGTGACACCGTCTGGCAGGTTCAGGGTTGGAACAGGCACTTAGTCACTTAGCTCACAGCTTCTAGCAGCTTCTAGATTCTAGCTGTCCCGAAACCAGTACTTAGCAAAGCAGTGGCAGACCTGCACTTCCTCCGACGCCTCCAGGACAATGCCCATCAACTGAGAGCTCCCATAGGACTGGCCGCAGTTGACATGTCCATTTACGTCCGACTGCCAAGATGGTGCAAGGCCTGTAGTCCGCCAGGTTGCAAACCCAACAGCTCCTGCGATGATCACGTCATGACTTTTGCAATCATGGACCTTCCTTTCAGCTCTTGACGTGGAAGGTAAGACTCTGGGCGAACAGCTGTGCAAACAGTTCCTCCAGCTCCTTACGCAGCCGGCTGCTCGTAAAGCTTCCTGAACCGCACTGCTGTATCATTCAGAAGATGGACGGTTGAGCACAAGAATTCAGTGCAGCAGTAGCCAAGCCCATCGACATGGTCGCCTTTGACTCAGCCACTGTGGCGCGAAGTCGTGTCCGTTTCAGCGCAGCAGGCTTTTCCGAAACTTGGGAAAGCTGCGAAGGTCTGTGAAGACGAATACTTCCAGTAGCGTCTGTCCACAAAGAAGCCATCTGTAGCGCAAGCGAGGTTGAAAAGGCTGCGTACTTCTGTCATTGTCCAATTTGGGGGCGAGCACAGCTTGCGAAAAGCTGATGTCCTGGGCTCCAACGGTCTTCGATTTTGCGCAGCGCGGTGACGGCAGTTCAGTCGACCATGCTCAATGTATTTCCGCAGCCAGAGGGTCAGTCAAGTGGTCGTGCCGCCGTTGGCTCTGAGGATCTCTGTGACAACCAGGACCTGACGTCCTGAAGCCATGAGAAGAACAGCAGCAACGGAAGGGAGCTTGCAAGCTTGCCGTGAAGTGCCCCTACTACGTATTGAATACTCTTGGTGAAAGTGGACAGGAATGCAAACCTCCCCGAACTCACAACGCTCTATGACGTTCTGGCTGCACACAGCCTTCAGCACGTCATGGGTGCGTCTCAACAGAAATTATGTCCTTTGCCCACGTGCGCTCAGTTCGCAGCATGGCTTTGTGCAGCTCAATCTCAGCTTGACGGATCATGCGAACACGTGATGTCGAATTGCTTCACCTACAAATCAAGGATTGCAAGAGGTCGCTTCAAGCTGCTGACTCCGATACACGGAAGCAAACTCTACACTGGAATATCAACTCCGGTAGATGAAAAGAAGACTGGTTCTGCAAGGGCATGTGAGTCAACACTCGCCCCTTCATTGTTCAGCATCAAGACTATCGAGTATACTTCGATCATCTCATGTTGTAGTCAAGCCCAGTCGCCGAATTGGCCATAAAGTCCTTGGTTTGTCTGGTCTAGCAGGGGCTAGTCATTCATCACCCCATGGCCGGCAATCTGGCAAGCAAATCAGCCAAAAGTCCCCACCAGCAATCTTGAATCGCCACAACTGAAGCCTGACAGAGGCAGAATTGGATGCAGGTTTCGGCGACTCGAAGGCAACAAATTCAAGCGATTGAATGGGCGCTTCCACAGCGTCTTCGGTCAAGCAGCGCGTAAGCAGGCATCATGACAGCAGCAATTCCCGCTGCGGCTGGTGGAACCAAGCCGGACACCTCGATTCCAGAATAGCCGAGCATGCCCTTCGACGGTTGACACAGGTGAGAGAACTTCGACACACAACACAGCAAGGACACAGTGACTGCCGCCAGCGTCATTTCAGCCAAACCATTCAACCTCTGCTGGTTCCACTGCCGATTCTCTTCCTGCAAGCGGGGTAGTTCCTTTTCCAGCTCCTCCTCCGACAAGTGAAGGCTTCACTTGAGCTGGTCATGAAGCTGCTAGGGGAAGCGTGCACTAAGTCACTTCACAGGACCTGTCCTCCAGTTCGCTGGCGCTTTGAGCCACTGCACAGTCGTCGGAGAACAAAGCCAACCGCCGCAACTCGTTTCCGGCAACTGCGACGGAGTCACGGTGCGCCGCAGCGAGATCCTGCGCAACCAGGGCCCGTGTACCAGCCACCTCGCCAAGCAGGATCTGAGGAATAGCTTTCCCCTTCATCAGAGCACCTGCCCGGTACATATTGGCTCGATAACTGGACCGGGCTCGGTCCATGGCATTCAACATGCTGAGATCTGACAGCACCGCACTGCGACTCTTACCTTCTGTAAAGTCTTGAGTAGAATTCAAGAGGATGACAGATTCCTTCAACGTCTGCTCAAAATCTTGCACTCCAATCGCAGCACCGGCTTGTGCGCTGGCTGCATCAGCAAGGGTGTTAAAGAGCATGCCGCATTTGTTAATAAAGTCACAAGAAACGTCGGAGCTAACCCCTGTCCAACCAGGTCGGTCAATGTGGCCTGGGTGTGGCAGTGTTCGGCAATGTAGTGATTCGAAGAACTGCCCCAGGCCCTGCCCTGCTGTGGTTGAATGCACAAAGCTTGCCAGGACACTTTGTTCCTGGTCGCTCATGGGCAGCCCCTGACTTGTAGCCAAGTCATCTTCAAAGAGCAGCTGCTGTGAATCTGCGTGAACCCAATCCCGCACCAAGAAGGTTAGATTTTTGGAGTCTGGGGCGGGTGGCGGTCGACCGTGCTGGCGACAGGTCATCTGCAACATGTCCATCGCGGCCTGTAGATCTTCAACGGTGTCCTCTTGGAGCTGTTTGGAAATATTGAAAAGGAGCGTTGAGGACAGCAGCCCAGCCAGTCCAAGCAAGGAGTCGTTTTGCCAGCGGGTCGCCCCGGGCTCATATGTGCCTTGAGTGTCCATGAGCAGAATACCAACTCGCGTCTTATCAGAGCTCGGCACCTGAAAGACATGCGGGCAAACCCAAACGCCTTCGGTGACTCGCTCCATCCCCGAGCTCCAATGAAACCGCTGGTGATCCTGCAGAGATTCTGCCAACCAGCCATCAGAAGACTCCAAGTACCTTGCAAACAAGTCCAGAAAGAAGGACTTGCCTTGTCTCAGGGCGCCTGCTATCGAAATCACCGCTATGCGCGTGCAAGATGAAGCCTGCAGCGCTGTCACAAGTCTGAGGAGACTCGCATCATCGATGACGAGCTGCCCTTCCTTCACGGAGACAAGTCGCACAGCTTGGGGCACGCTCGAGGCTCTCGACACGGCTCTGGTGCCACGAGCCGCGTGTTTGCTGGAACGACGTACCGCCCGACAAGCACCAGCGCCGGCAGTGCAAAAAGCACTGACAAACCTCCTTGACCCAACCACGTGGCATGCGTGTGAAGGCCTAGACTCTCCCAAAGCACTCGTCTGGCACATGGCCGCGTCCCTGCGAGATGTGGTACTCAGAGGTAGAGCTGCCATGGCACAGTCCAATCTAAGGAGCTCCCTGATGCAGGCGACACTGCAAACAGCTCAGACTTGCGAAGCTCACCAAAATCCAAGAACCCAGCAGCAAAGCGCGGATAAATATGTTGCAGCCTCCAAACATGTGAAACTGCCGCAAGCTGCTACCGCAAGCTGCGGATGGCTGCAGTGAGGACACACGCTGTCTGTACAATGTGTAGCTACACATATACTACATACATCTACATACGTATCTGTGTGCATGTGTGTACATGCATGCACCAGTACATCACACATGTTGTTACATGCCTGATACGCATGTCCAGAAACGTGACTGTGTACATATATACAGTACCATACAAGTTATGCATGCTAAAGACCAGTTAAAGACTCTTCGGATTCACACCACCGATATCCACCGAGGAGACAACAATCATTCGGCTCGCTTGGCTTGGCTTGGTTTGGTTTGTTGTGGCTTCACTGCGGATGCTAGCGAGGGTAGAAAAGCACTTGCACAGCCAAGACTGGTTGGTACTCGAACCGAGACTTCTTGCATACGAACCAGCGCCCACATGAGGCTGCAATTCTCGTTTACATAGGCACTCTTGATTGAGGGTCGACTCGCTTGTGCGTCAAAAGGGTTGCACATGGCGCACATACACCGAATGCTCCATGGAACTAGTGCCCAAAGTGTGCAGAAAAGAGTTCAACTTCGGCCGAAGTTCTACTGGTGCTACTGCCGAGCGGAGGAGGGCTGCTTCTGTTGTCAGACATGCTGCAGCCTGCTCATGTCGCTGGCGGGTGCCAGTCAAGGCGATGGCCGTTGGTCTCAAGCACAGCTGGAAGATGCTGGAAGCAAACGGAGGCAACCCCCACCAAACCCCCAAACTGCGCCCTTGCAAGGGCGAGTTCCTTCGCGCAGCGAGGCAACGTGTGAGCCAAAATAACTACATGCAAACCCATGTGTCCATGTCTCCGCCTATCGAAGTTGTACGTTTCTCCGTAGCCGATTCTCGGGTTCAGATACTGTAGGGACTGGATGCAACCACGAGAATGTAAGTGCCCTGGCAGTGGTTCAATCTAGCCTTCCTTGTGAGGAACTCGCACTTGAAACAAAAACCATGCGCCCTGCCTAGATCGCTTTCCTGCTGGGCAAGCAGCAAGGCCGCTGCTTTCAACCTTCCGTCTTTGATAACAAGCTGCAGCCCGCGTTGAAGAGCACAATCAAATTTGTCGCACCACCTCTCTGCTGTCAAACCCTCGCCGGGTACTTTGTGTCTGACCTGCACAGGACTCCAAGGCTGGAGTCTGCCACATTCAGCCACTTCCACTGCGGCTCAGCGCGACTCGCACACTCAGTGGAGCACAGGCGCCACCAGGTCCGGAGGTCCGTTCTTGCCGCTCCATTCCTGCGAAGAGGCGACGATGATCGACGATGCAGGATGGATGATTAAATTGATTCTTCGTGGATCTTCAATCCGAGACTGAAGGGCCGCGACCAAAGCGGCGAGGCGGCGCCGTTCGACCGCTTGGTCGTCGATGACGCGAAGCCTTGAGCGTGCAAAGGAAGGCTAGAGCTTTGCGGATCTTCTGGGGCTACGGCTGCGCCAATGAGCTGCTGGCCACACCAGAACGACCTGCGCTTGCGTAGTCGTCATCTGTGTCTTGCAAGCGACACGCTTTTCACTGGCACCTGCGGGTCCGTTCTGGTCTGACCAAGACGGCTGGATGCCAGCCTGCACTGCAAAAGCAAGCGACCTGCGGAGCCCTGCGGAGCCGGCTCTTTGCCTGCAGCGGAGCGTCGTAGTAAGTGATGACCTTCAGATGCTCACTTCCGATCCCCTATGCCCTTCTTCTAGGAAGCCCACATATCCACGGTCTCCGCCGAATGCACCAGCATCCAACGGCGGAGTGTAGGCCTCACGTGTCATCAACTCCTGTCGCTCCAGCGCCTCTGTGACTCCCCGGTTCGGCGCACCAACAAGGCGTACATCTGATCCATCACAAAGTGCCGAAGCAGAACAACATCTTTGTCTTCCATGCCTGCGCTTTAGGCTTTAGGTGATGCGACAGAGTATGCGCTCGTGCGAGAGTGGCCTTCGACCACGGCGGCCAGGTATCCCAGACCACGGGCAACGATTTCGCGCCTGAAGCTCTTGCCGAAATGGCCGCACACAGCTTCACTCTTGAGGCCGAGGGCGCAGCATGTACGACGGGACGTTCGTTCCATCGACCTCTAGCGGACAAGGCTCTGCTCGAGGAACAGGCTTATACAGTACTTGATTTGAAGGGAAGCGGAATGGATGGGGTGACCAACGTGTAATGCTGGCCAAAAAACAGTTAGCTCACCACATCATCTGGGTGTTTTTGCTTGTTGGCTTGGTGGTTGGTTGGGCCTTCCTTGACGTTTTCAGAGGTTCATGTTCTTGCCCTTGGATCATTCATGCTTCTCGTGCAGCAGCTCAGGTTGCATATGCACCGGATAAAGATAAGATGACGAATATTGGTACGCAGCCTGGTAGTCAGCCGGCAAAACGAAGGCCTCCAGGATCTCGTAGTTGTCCAAGCTGTGAAGGGAATAATCTGCCTGAGGCATTTCTGAACACGCTCGAAGCAGTCGGGCCACAGCCAGGCCTGGGTGGCTGCACGTGCAGTCTTGGGAGCCTCAGCACCATGCTTGCAGGCGTTCGGAATGCTCTGCATCATGGAAACTCAGCGCAGTGCAGTCTGCATGTACTCTTTCAAGAAAGTCTCTTGAGCAGAACGGCCTGAGTTATGAGCAATGCGATGGTGTGAAGCCTACTAGTCGATGGCGATGGAAAACACGGGACCCTCGACTGCCTGCAGCCGTGTCATTTTGTGGCAGCTCTCCGGTGAGGTCATAGCCTCGCCGTCGGCTTCTGACTCTCTAACATACTGGGCCTGGGCATCACGAAGCCGGCTACACCGAGAGTCCTGCGCTTCCTGCGCTGGGAGTCGCCAAGAACCTGCAAAACACGAGTATGGTGAATTTCGAGCCTGTCTCACATCCCATTGACCTCGTAGGCAAAGGCAATGCGGGCGAAGACGGCCTCGGTGTCTGCCTGGCTGGCCATTCAATGCCAGAACCTCTCCTGCAGATTTCTGCCTGATGCAAGCTGATGCAAGCATGACAGCAGCGCAGCCTTTGCTGGATCCGGACCTCGGTTCCGGATTCGAAATGCCGCTACGGAAAGGCGGGTCTTGCTTCTTGCTTAGTTCGCTGCATTTGTCCGGATGGTACTGCAAAGCTAATCGTCGATAAGCCTCATCACCGACAACTTTTGCTCGGAGCTGGGTTCTGGAAGGGGCCTACCCGGCGCAGCTGTGCCTGCCTGCTTTACGTTGTCGGCGCTCGCATCTGGTGCAATGCCCAGCACAGCGTACAGCGGGCGAGCACCTAGGGGCTCAGGCTAGCACGGCAGACTGGGATAGATATCTCCGGTTCTGAGGGCGTGACCTTCATCAACCATCGACACAAGGCTCCAGCATGCAAATGAAAATGCTGCTGAGTGTGTGCATGTGCTCTAAGTGAAGCGGTCTAGAGCATTCTTGTTGCGTCCATCTGGTGCAGCTCGTGCTGAAAGCAACCTGGGTGTTTGCCACGGCTGAAGCCTCACTGCTGCTGTGCATGGATAAGCAAAATGCTGCATGAGTTGGTAAGACTCCTGGTAGCACAAGATGCCGAATCAAAAACATTGGAGATCGGTGCTGCGGCGCTGCATACAAAGCTTTTCATGAGCGCATCTGCTGCTTTGTGCTGAAGATGAACTTGCGCCGTGTCGGGCATGTCCGATGGCCTGTACGGAGCATCCCTTCTGTTCCAGAGGTGCTGTCCACGTGGGGGAAGATCAGCTTCGAGTCTGGTAGCAGATGTCTCCGGACTTGTCGACCCCGCTCTGTCTGGCAGCCTCCAAGATCACAGCAAGCTCGTCGCGTGCCTTCAGTCAGCTCTGCAGGGAGTTCTGCTGGTCCAGGTGCGGGCAGCTCTTTTGGACGATGGTCTTTCTGGCAATCAATGATGCACTTGTGGATCCACGGCGAATCTGGCAGAACCTTAATAACCCGTAATCGAGCAAGAAAAGCCATCAGCCCCTACGGCGACATATCTTGACGTCACTTCATGGGATGTCTTCAAAAATGCTTCAAAGCATCGCCGTCTTTGTGCGTCAGGCTTCGTCGGTGCATTCAATGCCTTCGGTCACATCTTGCATATCACAGGATGCAGCATAGCAGCGTAAAGGTTTATCTGAGTCTTGCACCATGCTTCTCCTTGAAGTGCTTCCTAGCGAAAGTCAGAAGCTCTGCATCCAGCCGATTGACAGCCTTAAAGCGTCACAGGGACAGCAGAGTTATAATTGCAACGCCTACTCGAGACCAACACGAGACTCTTTTGAACTGCAGCCTTGGTGCCAGAATCTCCTTCCGAACCTCATGAGCCACGAACTCTTTTTAAACATTTGCCTGCCGCTTGCAGTTAGCTGATGTCCTGCTGTAGCCAGCACTTCTGAAATGGCTTAAACTACGCACTGGCTACGAACTCCCTGCTTCTTGGACGTTCCCCCGACTCTGTGACTCAGATACAAACATGCTATGTTGGTCAGGAGGCATCGTCATGAAGAAACTCACGCCAGAAGTTGCTGCCCGGACCATTGAAGCTCAAACGTCGTTGCCCTCAGCAGTGCTGCAAAAGCTCGGTTTCTGTTGTGGTCTCTGACTCCTTGGTCACTCAACTCCCCACAGATCCCCCACTCCTTCGACGAGTGTGGCACTGCCGCTCGGTCGAATTTGGCGAGCCTGCACAAAGCTCTGAAGCAACCTTGACACCGCTGGTGCTGTGCAGACTGCATCGATTTTGGGGACTGAAACTCTGACTCCGCACACACACACACACACACTTGAACACCCAGGCTTCTGGGAATGT
>CAJNDV010033697.1:39182-98091 GCA_905221635.1 Symbiodinium sp. CCMP2456 | reverse complement strand
TTTTGGGTTGCCCACACACACACACAAATTTTAAAAAAAATGGATCCTAAGCGTTGTTTTCACTTATCTGACATATCTAGCCTGGATTCTCAGCATGGTCTTTTTTCTGAGTTGTCTAAGATATGTGGCTTCGTCAGTGCAGGACTTGGATCTACACATAGAGAGCTATCATTCAGAAGAAGAGTTGCGTCAGCTGCATGTTCGGATGAAGGTAGTGACCTGGTTCGATCCGGTGGCCTTCTCCATGACCGGTCGCCACACATGCAATGCCTCACCCCAATTGTGAACTCTTGAATCCTGGCATCTCTTTGGAAAACGACTCTCAGCCCCTGGCATGGTTGTCCTTGGCAAGCTTTAGAGCCGCCTCAGCGTCCCACCCCAGGGCAGGCGCTATGACCTTGATGGATTGGTCGAAGCAGTCCTGAGCACTGAACAGGGCGAGTTCGGACTTCAGAACCAAAGTTGCAGACTGGAGGCTGTTATGCCAAAGGCATCCAACCTTGGACTCTCAAATCTTTGTTGCAGACTAATGCGCTTGCAGGTCTGGCCCACAGGCGTGCAGGCAAGGCGCGTCCGCAAGTGATCCTTCGCCTCACCACATCTCATGGACGCGCACTCGGTACACCCCCGTTCAGTAGCACCCAGTGCGGCTAAATGCCAAGCCAGCTGGCATTCTCCAACAAAGCGGCTCCATCTTCGTCCCATTTGTATGCCTTCGAAGGATAGCCGGAGTCATCCTGCCCACCGAGCCCCGCTGCAACAGCCCTGCTATACTCGGCTGGACAGTCTTCTGCGCTTTCAAACCCGCAACAGACGTCCTGCTCACAAATACATGCATCTCCTCCACATCTTGTCGCATTGCAGCGCACTCTTTGGAATCCCAGCAGGTACAACCTGCATGGAATCAGCGAACGCGTTTGGCAATTAACCAGGATGCACACCTACTGGCATCTTCAATTCTGCGTCCAGGGCACGTCTGTCTGTTGCGTGATGGGTTTCCAGGATGCTGCAGATACTGGTGAAAGGATTGGTGGACATCTTTGATGCCTCAGGAGAGAAGGAATGGAAATGCGGTCAATGAACCGGCTTGAAACCAGTGCAGCAGCCTTCTGTAGTATGGCGCATGCTTGTGCTTGATTCCAACGACACTACAACGACACTCATGCCAGTGAGACTTCCAGCTTGAGGCTGCTACCAAGAATTGAGTCAAGATCGGGGAGATCAGCGGCATGTACGTCCCATTGGTCAAACATAAGGAATTGTCGGTGCTTCTCTCCTTTGCAACTTTGCAAAGACGTGCCACTGCTGCAGCATCCTACCCGATGCTACGTGGTACCACTGCTGCCACTGCTGTGCTCTGTCAAGGCACGCAGCATGAAGTATTCAGACCTTGGCCCAATCTTACACCACAGAGATTTTCGGCCGGTCTGAATTCCAAATGATTCGAAGATCAAGACTGCTGAGCTTGGAACATGATCCTTTCCTCAGGCTGCCGACAAGTTGGATGTGAAGTCCCGGCATGCTTGCTGTGATCAACAGCCTGTGTGTGGGCCTCTCCCCGCCAGCCTAGCGTCAACTGGATCACGTAGAAATGTCACAACACAACCGCGTCCGGGACCGCTTACAAATTCACGGGCGTAGCCTGAGCTTCGCAGCATCCAAGCCACATGTCGTGCCAGTCGCCCATGAAAAGACAAGTCGCGGTATTCCAAGTGATAATAACCAAATCTGGGTTCAGCTTTTGGTCTCGATCTGCTAGTGGAAAGACGCTTCGGGCAGCTCAACACTTGCTGACGAGCTGCGGAAGAGAGCATTTGCCCATGCCGCGTGCACACCTCTAACACAAAGAGCATGTGCAGGCTGCTCAGCTCAAGAGCTCTAGTCCCGAAACCGGCTTCACTCGCTTCCGCAGCCATATACGCAGGTCGTCTATGTAGAGCAGGTGAAATTCAATTGCTGAAAAAGCAGGTGTACAGGGTTTTCACTCCGTGGGTGATGCTGCGGCAAACCACAGAAGAAGCTCACGGCACCTGTCCCAACTTCGACTGCAAACTTGCCCAGTCTTTCCACACATCTTCGACATGATCTCTTGCCTTGTAGAGAGGAATGCATAAACCGTGATCCATGAACTCATGATTGCAAAGAAAGTAGCATGCCGCCAATGCTGGCCCTCATCCCCTGTGGGTCATCTCGCTGCCATTGCTGAGACTCTTACCCGAATGTCGTGGAAGCCGTCCTCAGAACCACAGCGATGGCAGGAATCTCATGGGACGGAAAACACTTGCTTCGAGGCTCTTCTGAATTCGAAGGAATGCAACTTTGGTGCACTTCTGCTGCGAGTCTTTCGACAGCAGAGCGGCCTGTGCAGCTGCTTCGGTCTGGCTCCCATGGTACTTCCGGACTAGGTGGCTTCAACTCGAACTTGCCCATGGAAGGCCTGGAAATCTTTTGTCGTCATTGGCGCCAGGCCCGTGGTGGACGTCGTCGAAGGTGATGTATGCAGCTCATCACGTGCAGAAGCTAGCTGACCAGCGGGCTGAGTGGACAACGCCTGACGTTGCGAGCATTGCCAGGTCACGAGCAGGGCAACTCCGAGATAAACCGAAGAACACGACGAATGAGTGTCATTGTGTTCACTTGACGGATCAAGCATGCCCATCCAGTCCACCGCAGGTCCGTTGATACAGAACCACCCAGGGGCACTCTGCCAAATTCTGCGAACACCACTACCGCGAGTTTGGCTGCCTTGAACGGACCCTTGAAAGTCGTTGGGGGTAACAGAATTCGTGAAGCAAGCGGTTTCTCAGAATTTCCTTGCCAAACTGCCAGACCAGGCCCCCAGCAGGCCCTAGGCCACTAAACCTCAGCCAGCCCCTGACTTGCCAGGCCAATCTCCCCTTCCCGCCCTGCCCCCCATGCAGACCCCAACCCCCCAAACCAGACCCCCAAGCCCCCAGAACGAGGGCCCAGCATCTGAACACATCTTCCTCACTGGGGGTCGCCCTTCCACTGCCCATTGGCAATGTTGGCAAAAGACGAAGAAACGATTCGGAGACTTCTGTACTCTGCTGGCGACCGATCACCGCCTGTGGGGGTTGCTGCCCTACCACGGCGAAGATTCGCGACAAAATGGAAGCCTACATGGGAGTAACTGTCGCTCCGAACACTCTCGCCGCCTTCCCGGTCGCGTCTCCAGCCACAACCACGCCAGGTTGCATCTGCGCTTTGCATGTATGCAGGTCAGACTCTGGGACTTCTGTCTCCACACAGATTGAACCTCATGCCTCCAGTGACAAGCTGAAGCTGAAGCCTTGTCGAGTCGCAGGGGTTAGGGTGATAGCGCTGGGTCACAACATAAGACGACAAGCGAGCCTGCGAAGATGAGTGAGCCAACAACCGCGGCCAGCATTGTGCTGCAGGTAATGCAGACGACAGGGCTGGAGGTCCATGCCGAAGCTGCATCTCGTGGTTTGCGCCGTTGCCCTTTGGCCATCACCGTTCGTCGATACCAGGAGAGTGCTGTCGGATCGGCATCAGTCATGAACTCGCAAGCGTGGCTGCCGCGCTCGGCTTCACATCTCTGGCCCACGTGGCCATCTGCTGCAAAATGGACGTCTCGGCACTTAGACTTTGAGGCCATGTCATGGTTAGAACATGTTAGAGCATTCAAATCAACCCGCACAAGGGAGAAGGCCGGGGAAGGTTAGTCTCAGTTGTCTCGCAACATGCTTGTGTTCGCAACTGCGGCTTGCATCTCTGACAACTGGCGATCATCACAAAGTGGTGTAGACTTGAGGCAGCATGTCTTCAGCACCAGCGTTTTGCGCGCTAGTTTCTGCGGCGCTGAAGTGATACCTACAGTTGCGGTCAAACTGGTTAACCTGAGTGTATCATCCGGGATGAGAGAGGTTCACGTTGCAAGTGCGGTTGAAGATGTTGGTATACTAAATCAGCGAAGAACACAAGTTGACCTGAGCACGTAAGACAAAGAGATGCGCGCATCGACGTCATCTCACTACCCGATCACCCGCAACCGCGCGCAGGCCCAGGAAAGAGGAAGAACATACTTAAATCTGAGAATCTACGCTGAGCTGAGGCCTACTGTGCCGCGCAGCATGCGGCGTGCGGTGCAGTCGGGCCTCCAAGGACATGAGACGTGCACAAATTCACCGTGCAGTTTCGCATGGCTAAAGGTCTTTCATCGTGCACAGCATGATGAGAGAAAGGAGCACCTGCAACCAGATCAGCGCAAATATACGAGGAGGGCAGCACTGCAAGTCGGTGCCTGTACACTCCCGCGCAAGACTGGTGCTGCGCTTGTTGTGCTTTGCCACGAGCAGCCTGGCAGCATGCACATTACATCGGTGCATGCTGCACTCACAGTTGCTTGCACGTCTTTCAGTTGCCCGTAGCACATAATGCGTAGCTGCGTGGGCAGCATTCGCGAAGTGGCCCGCAGCGACACAGCTTCAAACAAACTTTAGTCCACGCGCCTCGCTCTGCGATGGGCTGCTCCAACCCGGACTGAGGACAGCAAGGAACATGGAAGGCTGAAGGGTGATGAAGGATGGAAGGGCCAGCACTAGCACTCATCAAACCCCTCCGAGGTTGTTGCACAGAAAGTGGTGTTCGTCGGATGAGCATACATCGCTGTCTCGACCTCAGACATGGCTCAGTGCAGAAACACTGCACCCGGGACTGACGCGGAGGCTCCGTGCGAAAATCGACGATACGCATGTGGCCTCAGGCCCATCTTGTGGCGAGAAGCTGCAGGCATGCAACTACGAGATGCGCACTGAGCAGTCAGTCAAGTTGGCACCACAGACGTTCTCGTTGGAGCACTTCGCCTTGCTCGCGCAACACAAAGAAACGGGGAGCAGCAGATGGGAAGTGCATAGAAGCTGAAAATTGTTCCAAGCTCACTTCCTCCTCGCAGTCCACCAAGTCGACAGCACCTGTCACAGCAACATGCAGACAATTCCACAACATCCAAACCGGCATGCAAGCATAAACAACTCCGACCTCGCATGTCCACGTTGAACAGGACTGAAGCATCGGTGCTGCACCTTCTCCGAAAGCCAAGAGATGAAGCTCAAACCGTCAGTTCTAGAGAAACCTGAAGAGACTGATGAAGGCTCGCACGGCTTGCAGCTATTCTGTCCAGTTTGGTCTTGGTAGGTGCCGCCAGGACCTAATATCTCCAGTCATACTCTTCGCTCTTGAGATAGCCTCCGAACTGCTTCCTAGGGCATGTCACTAGACTCGATCCATAATGCGACAGGCTCGATTCGATGTGGCTCACATAGTCTTCTTCCGGTCGCCAAGTTGCATGGGATCTTTTCATAGCCACGTGAGAAGTGCCTCCAGGTCTCGTTAGTGTCTTGCATCAATGTACTCTGCAGCGCAGGGTTTGAGGTCGAAACCCTGGTGGAGCGAGGCAACAGCAGGTGTTCAGCTCTGAGTTGCAGCTGCAGGCATCAAAGCCTCAGCCACTTAGTCGTAGCAGTCTCAGGACCTTTGGCGGATCTTTCACATTCTGCGGCCCTGGCAGTCACCGTCGCAGAAGTTGCAGTTGATACCTCTCCACTCCGGGCTCTCACATTTGTCTCTGAGGGCATGTAGCAGTGGCAGTTTCAGGCGAGCGGCATCTTCCGTCTTCGCAGAACCCGCCACCGCCCGTCAGGACTTGGATGCACGTACCGGAGCACAAACAACTGATTATGAGATCTTGGACCATCTTCTCTTCGTGTACATACTGTCGCATGCATGGTTGACTGCTGGACCAAGCAGCCAGTAACAGAGCTCTGAACGACCATGGGCAGCAGCAAGAACCTCGATCTGGTGGCTCGGTTAACTTTCAAAACACGACAAGAACGGCCTGACCTCCATTCCCTGGTGCATGTCAGCTTCCCTGACGGCTATGCTCGAAGAAAGGCCGTCAGGGCCCCGACCGACACCATTGTGCAGACATTCGAGGCAGGGCGACGAAACAGTGCACCGAGCCTAGTTCTAGCAAGCCCAGTCCTAGGATTCGTGTTGACAACACTTGATGACGCAGCGAGATGCCGCTACTGAATCTGAGCACAATGCTGCTGAAGTATTACACTAAATCTGTCTGACTGCTTTGATGTGGCAGGCTAGTTTCGCTGACTCGAGTGTGTCGGTAGCATAAACCGAGGCAGCAACAAGGGTCAATCTTTCCAACCGCATCCAATGCCGGTGCAGTCCCAGAAAATTCGGAAACGTGGTCTTCCAGTCTAGGCTGCTAGGTCGGCAACAAATAGTCACAAGAGCTTGGAGGCCATACTCCACAGCATGGGCCGGATGTAAAACCATAGCATACTGTCACAACACCAGTGCTCCTCGTCGCAAGCGCTGCAGATGTAGGTACGCAGCAGCTTGAGCAACGGTTTCGTCTCGGCAATCTAGCAAGCCAAATGCAGAGGCAGTACACTCTGCGAGCTTCAGATGCGCTTTAGCGGATGCAAACTACCGAGACTCATCTTAGAAGACGGCGATGCGGGAACGATCTGGAAAATGAAAAACACCAGCCAAAACATCAGAAAGCCTATCTTAGGATCTTTTCGCCCTGCACAGTACGAAGCACAACCCCACTCATGACAAATCAAGATACACCATCTTCGCCTCTCACATAGCTACCTCGAACGCAGCATTTGGTGGCGTGCAGCAACTCGACTTATCTCTGTCATTCAGCCCTACCAACAAATGCGATGACTTTGGGCAACCTGTTTTGAACACCTTACTCTTGGTCTTCCCTCCTTTTGCAATTCCGCGCGCACATGAGTTCCCTTTCCTGTAGAAAGGAGACCCAAGCATAGTTTCGCATGTCGCACATACGAGCTGAACATCTGAAAAAGAACATCTTGCACCTACAGCATTGGCAAATGTTTACCACTTCAAATTTCATCTGCTTGGATGTGGGCGATGCAAAACACAGTTTCATGTTGTGCAGAGCCTTCCAGCGTGAAACAGACGATCGTGTCATCACTTCCATAACTGAACGGATGAATTCAGAAGCCATGCACCTCCGGTCCTTCCCGGAAACTGGACAGCATCTACGAACATCAAGGATGGTTAGATATGATGATATGTTTGCTTCAACTTACAATTACGCAGGAACGGAGAGAGCAAGGCAACTCTGTCAGTGCATGTAATCCTGGTCCAACCAGTCACCGGACATCTCTCACTGAGCTGAAGACTCCTGAACAAGACCAACATGTCCGACATCGTGCGCTACTTCCCGAACACAAATTTGCTGAGATGTGCGCAGGTGGAAAGAGCTTGTCATAAAGGAACCTGGACAGAGCAAAACAGCCGCACTTCGAAACTTGCGGGGAAGGAAAAGGAAGGGGAAGGGCAGGGGTTAGGGAAGACGGGCGGGTCGGGGGCAGGTGGGCGGGCCTGCGCTGGGTGGATGCGCAGTTGGACAAACGATGTAAACGGGCCGGGCTGGCTGCAGAACATGCTCGCTGCTGAGCAGCAGCTCTACTACCTGTGGCAGGGCCACGTAGCTGGGAAAGCAGACTTTGCTGGCACCACTTGCACCTTGCGTCTGTCGGTGACAGTAAAATCATCCAGCGTCGGCGTCTGTGCCTTTCGCTTCTGCTGCTTCTGCTTCTCTGCGAGCTTCCCAAGCCACACATCACGGTAGAGCCCAGGCAGCCGGCCAGCTTTGCGAGATGCGGTGGGAGAGCTTCTGGATACCCGCGAGCTTTCCCCTTTCAAGCTGGCTGCCGCACACTTGCATTGAAATGAACTGGCTTTCCATGAACAAGCAAGCCATGCAAGTGTATAGCTGACGTTGGGTGGAGTCATCTCGGGTGGCCTCCCCGCCAGCACGCAAAGCTCTGTTCTGCTCGAGCGCCGCTTTTCGGCGCTCGGTGATCTCTGTTTTCACCTCCGCAGTCACACTCTCACTTGCTGGTGGCGATTAGAGTGGTCTTGTCGCGCAAGCAACGCAACAGAACTCAAAGAAAGCTGTTCAACACAGGATTAACAATTTCAATCACAATCACAAGTCCAAACGAGACGGACAAGCTGTAGGCGCCTGATCCACGCACTCGAGGAAGAAGGCCTTCTTTCCGAGTAGCTGCTGTTCAAGGGCTAGTGGCTAGTGGGAAGCAGCACACGTGCAGACAGCCTCAAGCTCGGACGGCTCGGTGAACTGACGGTCCGCGATTGCTCGCATCTGGGCGCAGGCCAACACGGTGTTGGCAAAAGTGAACACATCACATGATGCCCTTCCTGCATCTAATTCAACACCGCCCGCCATGAAGAGGCAACGGATGAAAGCAAGTCAGCCTTCGCCGCTTGCTTTTGCTCCTGCTGCAGCTGTTGCTTCAGTCGCCTCAAGGAGTGGGCACACGGTTCTCGAGGCTCCCAGTTCATAAGGATGCGGCCTTACAGTTGTCTGATACTTTTCCTCCAGTTCCTGACACTTCACTTTTGCAAAGTAAGACAAGAGGAAGACCAGGAACTAGAAAGCAGAAATGCGGAGAGGTGCAGCGGTCCTGTGAGAGGCCGTTGAATGTGGGGCCTCGCAGGTGCCAACTTCTTACATCCCGTTTCACATCGACCAAGAAGGCTGGCCTTGAATGGTCTCAGCATCTTGTGGCAGATCCTGCAGGAACAGACCCGTTTCAAAAGGCATCTGCAAAGAATTATGAACTTCCTGAGCACGAGCAACTGCCGGTCCTGCGGCTTGGCGGTCTGCTGCCTCGGCTCGACACATTGGGCGATGGCAAAGCACAAAGGATCTGAGGCTCCCGCTGCTGACCGTCTTCTGCTGACACAAGAGCGGCATATGCCGAGCTCTGAGCCTGACTTGCACATCTCAACATCGGGTCCGCTCGCCTGATCTTTCTCAAGTTGCCTCACGTCCCACTGAAAAATCCGTGGGCACACCCACTTCGACATTTTCGCCAACGGGTGTCAAGAGGAACCATTTTGTAGGATCTCCGACCGAGGCTTTTCGGAGTGGACCGTCAGCATGTTCTACATGGCGACAGCACTATCAATTGTCAACTAAACCTTCAAATTCACTTCAGTGGCTCGGTGGCACTGCTCACAGCTTCTCTTCAAGACATGCACCTTGAGCATGGAAGAGCATGCTGAGATGAATGAAGCAAACCAGCTGGAGTCCGTCTCGGAGCCAGCCTATCTGCGACAAAAGCTCTACACAAACTATTACTTGCCTGCTTGTGGTGGCAGAATATTTGAGTTTTCCACAAAACCTACCACTTGGCAAGTGACAAAACCTGCATGCATCACAGGAGGGTATTTTGGATTGAGTCCTAGGGCTGCAGGTGCTCCGGGTCCAAAGATCGGAGCCCCAGAGCCAGGCACACATCTGGGGCGATTGTTCAAAACCTGGGGGCCCTGTGTGGCGCTCTCTCATATCTCGAACGCACTCAAACAACATTTTGACCAATCGCCCTGCTCCATCGTGTGATGCGATCTGTTCTTAGAACGCCTGTGCGGCGTGGGTCACAAAGAGTCTGCCAGCGTTCTGGAGGTAGCTCGAATCGCAGAAGCAGATAGACGGGCCACTTTCAAAAGTTTCCATGCGCCAGCAACTGCGTCAGCCGTTCACAACGATGCGTGTGTTAGCTCTTCGGGAACATGCGAATGCTCGACATCTGTCCTTGGCTGAGAACAAGCTCTGCACATTACTGACGAGTTTACCATACCAGAACAGCCTGCAACCCAGCAAAACAAAACTATTCCCGTGTTCGAGCAGGGTCGGGTTCCGTGTCGCACACTTGCTTTCCTTGCTTTGCTTGCTTTGCTTGCTCACCTGTCGACTGAGCGTTGCCGTGTATTGAAGCATCTCCATCTGCTGTCCACCTGCCAATGCGCATGCAACCACTGTCTAGCGAAAGCGAAAGCAGGAATGTGTTTGTAGCTCTCGTAGATGGGGCCTGCAGCTGATGCTTGCTGCTCGAAGACATCCTCTGCTGCATTCTTCTTGTACCAGCTGCTTTTGGCATAGTCGCCTTGGAAAGGAGAAAAGGGCACTTGAGTTTATGGGTGGAACACTGGTGAAGCCAATTCATCCATCTTTCCGACCTCCCATTCCCGCCTTCTCCCATGGAATCCATGCTCCCGAACGAAACGGGAACATTCCCTTCATCTCTCGTTCTGCTGCTTGCTCTTGCATCCGACCATGAATGCACAAGTCGACCAGCCACGAAAGGCTGTCAACTGATGTCTGTCGGTCTCAAGACTGTGTAAGCTTCCTCCTCCGACATCCAGTGGGCGGGCGATGGCGGTCCGGCTACGATGAACAGGGTGCTGTTGGTGCAAAACGCCCGCATTATCGTTTGGTCCCCCTTATCGTTTCACAGGGCCTGGTGGCGATCAACAGCTTCCGGTGAATCTCGTTGTAAAAGAAAGAGGCCTTGTTGAGAAAGTGGCAGCAACCTATCTTCGATATCTTCTTGTCCGCTAGCACCGGGTTTTGCACTTGTTTGCAAGTTTGTACGAGGAAATCTGGCGATGATAGGTTCTCCATCGCCATCTAAACTCACCTTCTTGCTTGTGTGGTTTCAGCTGCCGTTCTGAGCGTTTACTATACTCGGACTTGCTGACGCCGTGCCTTCTGTCATTACTGTTCGGGAACGGCTTTCAAACCATAAAGAAAGGAGGCAATGACTCATGCTGCAGCCGTTGCCGGCGCGTTGGGCTTGCTTAGATTTGTTGCGGCTCTGCTTCCGTCCGCTGTTCACTGCTGTGTAAGCGCCTTCTCGTCAAATGTGAAGTGTCCCGCAATACGTGCTGATGGTTTTGATGACCCTTTGTGATGTCAAGTCCTTGTGGCCGAAAACGTTTTTCCAACTAACTTAAAGCTGCTTTTATGCAAGGGCCTGAGCTCTTCGAAGGGCTGCAAACCGAGGGGCTCACGTTCTTTCCTTCCTTACTACGACCACCACCACGACCGCCACCCACTACCTCTGCCACTTCCACTAAGTTCAAAAACACTACCACGACCACTAAGTAGTACTACGACATACTACGATTGTGTCTACGACTACGACTTTGACGACGACAATTACCACCAACCACCACCAACACCACTACCACCCCAACCACGACGACCACAACGATGATGACGACGACTACTACTTCTCCTGCTACTAGCCACCCCCTACCAATGACCTGCCGGCTGAAACCAACATGTTCATCATATCAGAAACACTAAAGCTGGCAAAGTCGACAAATTGACATTCGAGGCAACAAGCAGTAGGACATTACGAAAGCACTCTAAATACCGAGTAAGATGCACGTGCGCGCAAACGAGTCATCATTACCCCCACCTCCCACTCCCCCGCCCAACCCCCGAACCCTTCCAAAATCCGAAGCTCGAGTTTGCAAAGTCGACAAGTGGATTTTGAGACAAGAAGAAGTGGTAGGACGTTGCGAAAATAACGCAAATAACTAGTAAAACGGATGTGCTCCACTTAAGATAGTTTGGAGCAAGTGACGACGACGACGGCGACGACGACGACGACTTCTACTACTTCTTCTTACGTCTTCTACTAACACTACTACTACTACTACTACTACGACGACGACGACGACGACTACTACTACTCCTGCTGCTGCTGCTGCTGCTGCTGCCGCTGCTGCTACTACTACTGCACTGCTTTTACTGCTACTGCTGCCGCTACCGCTGCTGCTATACTGCTGCTGCTGCTGCTACTGCTACTGTCCTATCACCCTTAGAATACCAACACCAGCACGAGCAGCAGCACCAGCAAAGGCACCAGCGCCACCACCAACACCGACGGACCAACACCGACAACATAACCGCCACTACCAGAACAAGTCGTACCAGTAGTACTGCTAGCACTCTTCTGCTAGTACTGGATTGCCTGATGAATCAGTCATTGTGATGCTGTTAATCACCACTGTCCGTTAACCTTCCTGGCCGATCCCCAAGCAATGTAGCTTCCAAATATTTTGGCAAACTTTGGGGCGCATACTATTGAACAAAGTCATTTCATGTTGTGGTGGCCATGCTTTTGATGTGTGCACCACACTAATTATCATATCGCATTTTTTCCGAAACAGCTGTCATCGAATCATTCCCCGAGCACCCGGGATAGGTTCTTGCATCGATGACTCAAGAGGCGAAGGGGCATGAGACTCGAAAGGTTCCCATGCCACGACGCCATGCGCTGGTGCAGGTTTCCCGCAATCCCTTCTGAGGTTTGCCAGCGCGTCCTTTCAACTTGGGGCTTCGACTTGGGCTGTGGGGCTGCTTTACGATGCTGTTGGAAGGGATCCTCGCTCCATACATCTCCTCCCCTCCACAATATATGTATCTGTGACTGCTGCCGCTACCGGCAACCTTGCAATCAACGTTGCAGGGAGCGTGACGACTGTATGCAAAGACGAGGTGGGCGATGTTGCACACTTCCAGCTGAAGCAATTTACAAAATATGTGCAAGATCGGGAAACCAGAATCACAAGACATGTCGGGAGACTGCAGAAGGAAACTCATGTAGTGACTTGGCCTGGAGGTTGAGTATAGTTCAGGATGGCGGAACAGAAGAGCGTCTTTCTGAGGTTCGATTGTCCGGTTTGCCCTGCTCTGTTTCTGTAGTCGTCCTGGTCTTTCTACCACCAGGCGCACACATGCTTCGCAGCACCAAGGCTCCGACTGGCCATGAAGGCATCCAACGCCCGTCCACTCTTAATGGCTTCGCGGGGATCGTGTTGACATGCGTAGCAGGTGAGCATCAGCATGAACACGCCTAAGACAAGGGAGACCCAAAGTGTGGTCGCATCCAGTGGATATGCGAACTGGGCGGTATGCATGAAGAGCTGGTTCCAGGGCCACATGAAGATAGCTTGAGAAAGCCGGAAGAGGAAGGACTTTGCAGTGGCGAACGTTCCTTGCACGTCTGCCGGAACGAGCTTTGCAAGCAGGTCGGGAGCAAAGCCAGTCAGAGCGAAGGAGGGCCCTCCGAGCAGTGGCCAAACAGCGTAGACCAGGTAGCCGTGGCCGGCGGGAATGAAGCCGCAGGCCACCCCGTACAATATCGACAAGACCTTATGGTGCTGCGATGCAACGATGCACGTGCGTACCTGCTCACGCGTTGCTCAACCACTGGGACGGGCACAATTGAAGGGATCCAAACACCGCGCATGTCCCCAAGGCGATCCACCAGTTTTGGCACGGCCAGGGTGGTCAACCACGTGGCAGCCCCTGCCAGAACGGTGTGCGTCATCATCCTTAGCATCGAAGGCATCGAGGACGAGACTGATATCTCTCTCATCGCCGAGAATCGTGAAGGTGTCAAACTCGAAGCGCTGATAGAAAGACATGTAGACAGATCCTCCTCCAGCAGCGATCCTAAGGTCCAGTCCAGCTCTGTGCGAGTCCTAGCGCAGCCACATGACCACTGAGAGAGCCGAAAGGCACGTAGCCCAAGGTCCGGATGGACATCAGGAGCCGAAGCTCGTGCGTGGCGAAGACACGAAGATTGTTCCACGGCTGAATGACCTTAGACATCACCCCAATCAAAACGGAGCCCGATGCCCTTCGGATCGCTCGACAGGGCTTGCATGAGCTTCATGCCTGCAGTATATGCCAGGCACCCGCCAGTTTTCCACCACCAGCTTCCGGGTGCTCGTGCGAAGCTCCGGTTTGATTGTCTCGGGGAAGGCCACCGCCACTAGGATAGTTTCGAGCGACAAGCAAACGGACCTTGGCATGCAATACTTGCAAGATCTTGCAAGAGTACGCGACCCGAAACCATGTTTGCAGAGTTCAGCTCAGGCAAGTGCCCCATCAGCATCATTAGCCGCAAGCTGCCATCAATGGCCCATGGCCCATCCCAGCTAAAATGCCCTGGCTGGATGCAGTGATGCGCCCCGCAATGTTCCTGCAAGACGGCGTGCAAAGTGCATCGGAATCAACTGCATCGTGCTTTTGAGACCAGGGCCTTGTGTACAGTGTACTCGTTTGGAAGTCCAACGCCGACTTCCCCCAGCTTAATAATGGCCATCCTCAGCCCGGCAAACCAAGCTGTAACATGGTCATTTTGCGGTGCATCAAGAAGTGCAGACTATAATGCCCTGGCTCCCAATCGCCATCGCAAGAGCAAAGCCCATCTGGCCCACGATGGCCAAGCGCGCTTTTAGGCCTGTTACACCACCATGTTTCATTTCCCACTCTTCCGCGGAGAAGATGTCACGTAGCATGGCGTCTCGAATAGGGCCGCCAACGTCTGAAACCAATGCCAGCACCTGGCTATGGCCAATCATCGGCACTTATTACAGGCGATGTTCAAGTCTCCCGCGTCTGCACATGCTCTATGCCCTCTCTGTTCTCCTATCCGTTGATTTCTCCGTCAAGACTACCTCGAGCCTTGCTTACCTGCAGCTGGACCGCCATACACAGGCAGAAGATGTCAGGGGTTTGCATTGCAGTACTAAAGAGAGGTATTAAGGCTTAAGGAATTCGAAGAAGCGGGGAGCGCGGTGGCTGCAAATGCACTTTGGAGCAGATGCTTGGCCTAACCGTTGGAAATCTCTGACACTCGGCATAATTTCGGGGTGCGACCCTGTGTGTTGAGGCAGCCAGTGTCTGCCCCCAGGAAAGTCTAGGACATTCTAGGACGGCCTTGGTAAAGATGTAGACTTCCACAGAAGGCACCGCCGTCATCAGCCAAGCCGAAACAGAGATGGCCGCACTCGAAGCCAGTATGAGCTTCTTCCTCGAGACCCTGTCTGACAAGACCTCAGTCATCGCGATGAGAGCAAGCCCCGCTTTTTCCGAATTCTAGCTCCACAGTTTGAGGCCTCGACACCCAAGAAAGGAAAGAGGAACGCCTGAACGGCAAATTGCGGAGAGCCGGTCAGAACCCGGAGAAGGTCGAGCTCGGCCAGGTCGTTCAGCACCTGCAGATTTTGGCTTTGGGCAAATTTAGCGTGTGAGGGTGACTTGCCCGGTGGAGCTGTGAGGCAGTCCGGGTCAGAGCACCACACCCCCACAAAAATGCTATGCAGTACGTCTTTTATCCTGGAGCCTTGCCGAACAATCATCTCTTCCCCGCCCATTTGCTTGCAATGGGTTTGCGCGGCCCAAGCAAGTGGTACTGGCAAGAAACTGAGGTCCAGACATAGTAGCGGGTGTACTCCAGAGCAACGAAGGCCACCCAGCATCCGCCCATCACTCGTAGTACCAAGCTAATCAGAACTAGTCTATAGCACCATTTTGGTGTCATGCCAGTATATTCCGCAAATTGTGCTGCATGGGCATCCGCCTGGGTTCAACCAATATCGCACTCAGACTCTCGCAGAAAGACGAAATCAAGACCTGGGAACACAAAACAAAACATATAGCTGCAAGCTTAGAAATCATAGCTAGTTCAGCCCAGCAGTCATCTCGGCAGGCTTCCGGACTCGCTGCTTTTTTGCAGCCGTCATCCGACCTCTTGTGTCGCTACATGTCTGGACTTCATGACCCATCCCACTCCACTCTTCCGAGGATCTCTCAGTCCAGCGAAGCCAGGCGGCTTTGTTGGAATTTCCTTGCTATCCGGGCCTGCAGCTTCTGAGATGTCGGCCTGGGCAGGGGGAACTGGCACGGGCCCCACAAGCAACTCACAACGAATGCACCCCGATGACAAGAGGGTTGAGACCGAGTGTCAAAGACATCGTCACGCTTTGTGACCGTCATGAAGCAGCTGTCTACTCTTTCTTATGCTGGCATACAAGTGTGGGCCTTGCCCTTGATCCAAAGGGCTCAGCAAACAGTCGATTCGTCGATGGTCTAGTGACTAGTGCTAGCGCAGCACCAAGAAAACACAAGCACACTGCCAAGGCCACGTCCTCTTCCACGGCACTTCTCAGAGATTTATTTGTCCTGGCACGCGATCTAATAGAAGAGTCGTGGCTGATGCAGTGTCCAGCTCGGCCTCTTGGCTTGCTTGATCTGGTTCTCCAGAAACTGCCGATCGTCCTCCAACGCCTGGAAGGGAAGGTGCTGCTTTGCACTGCTTTCTACTCCAAGCAGCACACACCCAGGCAAGGCGACCTTGCAGGCACTGGGCTTTGAATGTGCGCGCATTCAAAGCGCGCAGGTGACGATTGCGCGGTGCGAGAGACAGCAAGGGCAGCATGAGCGCCTCTGCTTTGCCCTTCCACTTGTCCAGCTCCTTCACTTTTTCAGTAGCTGCAACATGGCAATCTGCATGGCCCCCTCGCAACCTTCTTGTATTTCTTGACCAGCTCATCCAAGCGCAAAGCCTTCAAAGGTCGGCGTAGACAACAGGACTTCTCGAAGCCCGGAGCCAGTCTCTGCCTCGTTCATGAACCAGTCAAGCTCCTCATAAGTTGCATGTCCGACACGCTGACCACATCGCTCCCCCGCTAAGAAGTGCCAGCAGGCCTTTTCCAGGGACTGGATCTTTGCATCCCTCCTCGTTTTTGTCTCCTCCTCATCTGCCTGACCCAAGTTATTGCTCGAAGTCATGTCCACACCCCACGCACCCCCCAGACACTCACTCACACAGACACAAACAAGTATAGCACACGACAAACAAACAACAAAGAGCAGAAGCACACAAACAAGGAAACAAACCAACAACACAAACATACAAGCAAGAAATGACCATACACGTACACACGGGCACACACACACACACTCAAGAAAGCAAGCAAGCAATCTGACACTTTGCGTGAGCGTAACCCGGCAGGTGCGAACACACAAGCAAGAAAGCGGGCAAGCAAGCAAGCAAGCAAGCAAGCAAGCAAGCAAGCAAGCAAGCAAGCAAGCAAGCAAGCAAGACAAACAGACCGACTAGCTAGCGAACCAAAGAAGGAAAGAAGGAAGGAAGGAACCAGGGAACGAACGAACGAAAAACGTTTAAAAAGCAACAAGCAAACAAACAAACAAACAAACAAATAAACGAACAAACAAACAAACAAACACACAGACGGACAGACAGACAGACAGACAGACAGACAAACAAACAGACCCACCAACAAACAGACAAACCAAAAGACAACACAACAAAACACAACACAACCGAACAACAAACGCGCAAACACAAGAACAAACAAACAGAACAACCGAACAACAAACAAACGCACACAAACAAATAGATGAACAAACCGACGAACGAACAAACCCGAACGAAGAAACACAACAAACACAACAAAAACACACGCACGCATTCAGCACGCTTAGGCAGCACGCAATGAAATGAACAGGCGAGTAAGCAAACAAACAACGAACGAACGAACAGCAAACAAAGACACACAAATCCACAAACAAGTCAACCAACCAACAAACAAGCAAACAGACAAGGGCTACCGACACAAACATCACAAACAAACAGACAAACAAACAAACGATCGAACGAACAAACGAAAGCAAAACACATCACAAACACACAAAAGCAAACAAACGAGCAAGCAAGCAACAAAACAAAACAAACAAGCAAACATGCCGCCGGTGGGCTAGTCTTTCACAGCACGAATCCTGCACGGATTGTTCGGAGTTCGTAAAGCGAACACTTGCAAGCTGGAGCTACACTCAAATGTAGAGGCTCTTCAACATTGCATTGGCCATATGCAAGCTCGTCCAAGATGAGCCGCCCATGCACTGGTGTGTTGGTCGAAAGATGATTCGACCAGCCAATGATGGTCGCAGCTCGTGACTTTTGAAGCATCTGTGTCGCCCTCTGTGGCATCTGTAAGTTATACGACATGTTCATCCACCCTGTCCTCCCCCGGTAGCTGCGAGGTGTCGAAGGGTGGGGCAGGACCGAGAATCTCGTATTAGGAATCTTCGAGCCTTCTGCTTCAGTTCCTTGTACTCCTTTTGGACAGTGAACCTTCGTGCGATCAAGACGAGACTTGAAGCCGCAGTTAGCTGCTCCTGTTGCCAAGGCTGGGACATGAAGCTCTTGTAAGCCACGAAGTATGCCTGCAGCAGATTCTTGCTGAAGGCGAGCGGCTGTGAGGATCTTCACTTCAGCTACCATGGACCTTTTCGTTCGCGCTGAGCTTACTTTCAACGCGTTCATCGAGCACATCCACAAGGGCCTGCAAGAGGAACTGGAAAAGCCGAAGAAGGGCAGGGCTCGGACAAGAATCAGCTCTTACGACTCATTCAACAAGATACTGAGATATGCCGAGCCTGCAGATCCTGGTGAAGTCCAAGAATCTTGGTTCCCCCTTCTGTATCTACCAGAAGCTCCTGGACAGGATGTCAAGATGCCGGTACTAGCAAGAATTCTTCGCGAGCACGTTACCGATCCTGCGAGCTGGCTCCGATCAGCTACACTGCTGCAACGGCTACAATCTTCAACACAGTGGGTGCTTTCCAGCTTTTCATCACCAAAGTTCAAGATGACGTGCCTCTCGCTTTTTCTGTCTGTCCAGTGCTCGCTTTCTGTCAACATTCAAGGAAGATAGAAACCTCAAGCGATTCGGATGAGTTGTCCAACTTGAAGCACTCAACAGGAACTCGAGGCCGAAGCGAACTTTCGGTGGGCACCAGTGCCATGGCTAAAGGCCCGGCCCAAACCCCCCCTACTCTTCATCTCAATCGAGCCCACATCTTGCACAAAACACTCTGGTGACATGCTTCTTCTGCGTGTCTTGCTGCTCTGAAGAGGCAGATCGGTGGACTTTTGGTGACGGCTGTTAAACCATTCGGCCTTGCTGTGGAGGGCAAGGCACTCACCCGCGCGCATGCCCCTTGTGCACTGATCTCAAACTCGGATGACGGTAGCAGGTAGCAGTTTTTGACTCCTCCACTTCGTGGTTTCAGGAATCAGCTGCCAGACTCAGGTCGGACCCCTGCCCAAGCACTCCTCTGTGTCTCTTCTGTGCTCTGATCGTGTTTTCGAAACGGTAGTGCTGAACCCGTAAGGAAGCACGTGGATGGCAGGGGTAGTGCTGAACCCGTAAGGAAGCACGTGGATGGCAGGTGTGCCTTGCTAGGTTGGAAGGAACCAGAGCAGCTGCTGCCGACATCACATGTTTCAAAAGTGGCGGCCAGCCAGCCCTGCGCTGAATTGCTTGCACAAGTCACTGTTCCCTTACCCGGCCTGGGCAACAGCTACTCGATTCGATGCAACTCTTCCTTCAGTCCCCGCACATGACACCCGCCAATCAGCGCCTCGTCTGCAGCTCGTAGCTCCCCCAGCGGCACATCGCAAATGGCAGTCCGGAGCCTTTGTGAGAGGAAGCGCTCTCTGGTCACCTTCTACTTTTTCGAAAGACCGCAGCAATCCAGGCCGCCGGCGCATGAGCAAATCTGTCCTCTTGCGTGCTTAGCCTTCATGGGGCGCGGACAAGTGCAGCTACGGCAGAGAGAGAGAGAGGGAAAAAAAAAAAACAGGATGCTTAAACAAGAGGCTCATCCCGGTTGATGTCGAAGGAGCTGAAGATCCTGCAGAACACGTTGCAAGCAGTGCTGTCAGGTCTTGAGCTGTTGCAAACCTGTCGCGGGTCGCTGCGGAGAAGTTCTGGCTGACGAAGGACCGGGCCTTTGCCTGGCAAATTCCAAAACCGGCCTTGGCCCTCTCCCTTCTGGGCACCGCGGCACCACCTCGCTGAGGAAGTTGATCTTTCTCTGCGTGCGCCTCAGAGTCTCGCGCAGGCAGATTTTGCCGGGTCCCAACTCCCCCGCTCAGGGATCCACTCGCTGAGAAACGGCTTCAGGGTGGACCAGACAGCCTTGCCCCCACGGCTCACAGGAGACGAGAACGATCAAGAACGTGATGGTATCGAATGGTATCGAGTTTCGAATCGACCGTTTCATACCAGGCTGACGAACAGGGCGGGGGTCCTGCGCCACCCACGAAAAATCCACGATGAGGATGCAGTTCAGACGATCTGCAAAAACCTGCAGCTGAACACAAAGCTCTGAATGCGGACAACGGCTCGACTGTAGTAAGCCGAGCTCTTCGCCACTCCGAAGTTGTTGGCTAGATCTTTAAATGCGAAAAGATCCATGTTCAGATGCGGCTGCAACCTGGCCACAGCACTGTGCGGAAGAGAGCGCAGAACAAGGCAAAACAATTCTAGTGTTCGAATGTGGGCTCGACGGCACTCTCTATTGATGACCCTTGGATGATGCGAGTATGCCATAGATTTACTCACATCCAAGAGAGTGCCCACTAGTGCCAGCACAGCACCCGAGGCCGTGGCTGGATCATGTCAGCAACCAGAATTGCCTGGCCGTCCTCCTGGGCAAGCCGCGTCGCTGCCTCAGCTTCCAGAGCCAGCTGGTGCCTAAAATTAGAACGGATGCTCTATTTTTCCCAGGCAAACGCCAGCCTCGCCTCAAAGGCCAGGAAGACTTGCGGAATGAGAGCTCGCAGGGGCTCTGTCTGGCTCCGTGCGCTAATGTAAATTGTCGGACGGTTCTGTCGATCCCGTCCGATGATCCTCATGTCACAAGCCGCCTTACATCGCATGCACTGAAAAAGTTCTCGTTCCCGAACACGACATTCGATGGCCTTCATCAGCATTGGCGTGGCCTGTGCCAGATTTCCCTGGGATGCTCGCAGCATCCGCCGTACGGTGGAGAGTGAAGTCCACTCTTCCAGTTCTGGGAAGCCCGCGTGAAGCTGCTTCTGAAGCTGCTCATCGAGATCGCCCTCCTAAACAGGACGCTGGATGGTCTCAGTTTTGCATCGGGCGCTACGGACATTGAATTAAATCACGCTGCCTCCATGCGACGCCGCCACTGGTCCAGCACCTCTTCCTTGAGCACAGGCACAAGGTCTTCGTAGACCTCATGCATCGAAACCAACCGTATCGATGTCTAACCTCTGAACACGTTTCTGGACCTTCTGGATTGTCATAAAGCTTCAAGCACACATATCTTTACAAGTACCGGTGTACTAATCAATTAATCACTTCCTGATATCTGTCTGGGCCGCATCTTCTGGAAGAAGCGGCATGTCATCCCTGAACGTCGGTTCCGGCAGCTGGCGTATTGATGCCCTCTCGGCAAAGGTGCGGAAACCAGCCTGGAGCTTGGACAGGTCATGACAGGCGGAACAACGACAGCCGAACTTAAGTGAACCTTGTGAACGTCGTCCCTTCATTAGATGCCATGCAGGCCCGTCGCGCCGAAGACGGCGCTGATGTCGCACCCATGGAACACACAAACCAAGTAGACCCTCGCCGAACAGCCAGTGCGCAAATGCCTACTACAATGTGAAATAGGGGCGACGTCTGACCTGGCTTTTGGCCGATTCTCTACTCACTGCGCGCCTCCGGCACCAAAGAAAGCGGGCGGTTGCGGGGCAATTCTCCACTGCCCCGGCGCTCCAGTGGCCATCTGCGTGGGCGATGTTCAGACTCGCCAGAGAACGTGCGCTGTAGCATCTCTTCCCGAGTCTCGTAGCAGTCAAAGAAGACTTGGAACTCTTCAGTCTCCGGAACATCCTGCCAAGAGTGGTGCCTGACAGGGGTACGCATGCTCGCAACTTCGCAACACTAGTCAAAATTGTCTGCGGCGCCTGTTTTTCACAAGCAAAGCAGCGGCTTCGTCCCCTCGTGTTGTGCAGCAGGCATAATTTGACACATCCCCCAGTGCATTGCCCATGACGCGACGCGAGATGCGACGGGGCTGCGTGCTCAATGCACTAACATCACCAGCAAGAGATTCTGAAAAATGGCTGAGCTCAGTGTTGTGACGGTGCTGTGAAGGGTAGCTAGGCTCCAAACGCAAATCAACAACGGCGTGCTGCTTCACTATCTCCTAATATCGCCCTACCTCGAACAAGCCTGTCGGGCGTAAGTGATATGTCGTACCTGCAGCCGCATGTGTGACACGGCAGCGAGGTGCATGTGTACAGCTTGTTCTGGCATGTGGAAAGCAGTGTCTGGACCCAGCTTCATGCTGAACAGTTGCAACGAAAACTGTTTTAACGATCGCCAGAAGATTCATTGCGCGACACCGCAGTGGCATCGGTCTGACTAGATGCAGCCTTCTTCGTTGTGTTCCGGGGTCGAGAGTCTTGCTGTTCGGGTCCGTCAGAGCTTAGGAGTCTCGCCTGCCGGCAGTCATGTTGTAACGCTGTTAAGGAACATCGAAGTGCCCGCATGGCAGAGGAGATGTTCGAAAGCCGATTGTCCCACTTCTTGGCTTCAGGCGTTCTCTTACCACAATGGCGTTTCAGGCGATGCAGGAATCCTGCTTGGATGCCATCGACTTGTTGCATTGCTTTCTGACCGGCAGACTGCATGCGATCCCGCACAGACTCTTCAAGCTGAGTGTCGGCATTGTTGATAGCAGTGAAGGACATCCAGAAGCGCTTCCTCACCATCAGCTGCAGCTCCCGCGAGACAGCGTCAAGCCTACTGCCCCGCAGCCGCAACAGGCCATCCTGCAACTCCATGCGTGTGACCTTCCCATTGTGATCGTCGTCAATCAAGCACGTTAAACGGGTTGTATCAGAAGGTAGTGCAATCTTCATGTCATCGAGCACTTCCCGTGCTGGGACGGATCGCAGAAGTTTCACATATTCCCCCTCGGACAGGTAGTTGCGCCTCTGTCTACTTGCAGTTTCAAACAGTTCAGTAATCCTGTCTCTCAAATCCTCAAGCTCGAAGTCCTTGTCGTCTGCCGACACAGGTGGCATCTGTCTAGCAAGTTCCATGACTCGTTCGCAGACGACGCCGGTAACCAGGTTCAAGAGAGCGAAATTGCTGAGGAAGATGAAGATGATCAAGTACACTGACCAATAGTCAGAGTCTTGCAACATTGCGTCCGAAATCTCCGGCCATCCTTCAACCAATACCAATTTGATATGCGTCAGAAAACTCAAAGGAATGGTTCCAAAAAAAGTCTGGAGCTCAGGGATTGTTGCATTCCCCAGAGCCTCTGAACAGAGGAGGGCCCCCACATAGGACAGGATTCCTAGCAGGATCATTGCATCCATGATGGTAATCAGCGTGCTCACCAGACCTTTGACCAGGAGAGCCAAGGCAGGCACGATTGCCAGAATGTGAACAAATCTCAGAACACGGAGAAGTCGGACTGTGCGAACAATTCCAACCATTGCACCCGGCAGCGTAATGTCAGTTAGCTGGAGTACAATGTATCCTCCTGCGCTTAGCAATAAAATGAAGTCCAACACCCCGAGGGCTGTGCGCATGAATTTTATGCCCACTGCACGGAGCCTCAGAAAAAATTCGACGGTGAATATAGTATATAGAAGACAATCCATGGTCAGGACGAAATAGAAAGCAAAGCCACCTCGTTCTCGAAGGGCGCCACCAGCCAGTTGACTCTGCTCGTCCTGGTCTAGCTGTGCAGCAAATTCGAGCTCCAGATCTATGCCCATTAGCAGCGCTTGCACGGTTATGGCTACTCCAATCACCACGGATGCTTGGTCAGTCTGAATCCAAGCATTGCCTGCACGTCGAACCCGACGAACGAAGGTGTCGTGGATTCCGTCTAGCTTGATCCATTTCGGAGAACCGGTAACACCAGTCAACATCGATGAGGAGCTAGATCTCATTGTTCGAAGACTCGTTGGCTTCTTCGTCACATCTAGCCCCCCCGGCATCACCATCTCAACTCCGTTCACGCCTTTCATACCTCCAATCCTTCCTCGAAACATCTCTGTAGGAACGCAGGAACTACAACGGCTGAAGTCAAAGTGTGGCGTGCCCACTGCTTAGCAGTGGAGAGCCTGAGCCGAAGGAAAGACTGCGGAATAGATACTTTGATTTTTTTGAGTTCAACAGCGCGATTGACAACTGATGGTAATCGACATTTGTTCGCATTAGTGTCCGATTCATTAAGCGGTTAAGCGGTTTTCGAACAACACCTGCACCTCATTAGTCATCGTCATCCTAAACTTCTGAGCGGCCTCCAATTTGCCAATGCACTCGCAGCTGTCATAGCACTAGAAGAAGCACTAGAAGAGTCACAACCAAAAGCACGCCAGTCCGGGCATTGGCCCTTGCTTTTCCAGCGTGTCGGCACCATCTGGACAAGTCTTTGGCCCATGGATGCTTGCATTAACCTGCAGGGATGACGGGGCGAATATGCTTGCACGCACATCAGATGCAACAGATTTCGGAACCCCTCCAGCTCGGTCAGCTCAATTGCAATACAGATTCAGCAGAGTAGCTTCGTCCAAGAGCAGGAGCATTGCCTTCCAAAGCAAATCACGGCAGCTGTAAACCGCTCCGATGGCCCAAGGGGGGCATGCCTGTCTTTCGGCATGTTGCGACCGATCATGCTCCACCAGGATTGGCGCCAAGCGCCTAGCTATGCAATATGCAGTGCATGACGGCATGAATGCATCAAGGCATGACGGCAGGCACTGGCCTGAAATCGGGATCCGCTTCTCCAAAGGCACAGAGCCGGCCACGGAGCCCGAAATCGGTCACCTCAAGCATCTGCACGGTGCTTCTGCTGCCAGAGGCACTGTCGAAGGACAAACTGCGGGCCGTGCTGACGGGCATTGAAGGCTGCAGCCCGACCTCGCTACTCGCGGCTACTCCCGGCTACTCGCTGGCGCTGATTTTGCTTCTTCGGGGCCCGGCCAGGCGCTAATCCCACGAGAAACGACAGAGCCAGCGAAGGAAACCTGGAAAGCACAGGAAAGCAGGGCCGGAGCATGCCGGGTCCAGATGACCAAGGCCTCCTCTTCACACAACTGCAGGGCAGACCGTGCCTGCCGAAAGGCAGGCAGAAAGTCGCTCAAAGATTGATGGGATTTGCGCCTGATGGACCGCAGGTCTTCTCCAGGCGGCACCTCGAGCGGCACGAAGACTTTCGAGAGCTTGCTCTTCCATGCTTAGCGCAAGCTCTGACGGCCTGCTGGGAAGGAGGATGCCAGGACCTGTCACCACATCTCGGACCAGTTGACTGGGGACTCCCTTCTAACACGATGGATGCGCCACATTCTGCAATTCAGCCGTCCCGAATGGGTCAAATTTGTTGGAAGTGCCTTCGGCTACAGCTGCAAAAACGAGTCGAGCCAACGAGACACGTCCCTCGAAGCAACAACATAGGCCTACTTGCAGGAATCATGGCAGTTGGTAGCCATGCTCGTACTAGCCGCAGTAGTAGTAGTAGTCGTCGTCGTCGTCGTCGTCGTCGTCGTCGTAGTCGTCGTCTCGTACTAGCAGTAGTAGCAGCAGCAGTGCCTAAGAGACGCACTAGGTACTAGACTAATAAGGTGCTTGGGTTCTCTGGGCACAAAACCTGAGTTGCTAGGACTTTCTAGCGAGTCCTATTTTTCGGTTTGTTGATGGAAAGTGTGTCTGCTAGGAGATATATGAGATATTCAAGCCAGAATTATTGCTCAACTTGATGGCATGTGCTGCTCAACATGACACCAACAAAAGCTGAATCAGAACGCGCCTCTCTCGTTTTGAGCGGATGGTGAGAACATTGACCCGGCATTTTGGCTGCGAAGTCTTCGACATCACACCACACTCAACCAAGCAATATTTTGCGATCTCACCCCCTGCCGATAACTTGCCATTCAGATTGCGAGCATGATCCATGGAATTATTTGGCCTTTTACATTCGTTCGTTAGCTTGTGTACTTCTTCATAGCTTGTCAAAGCTTTCTGCAGATGTTCCTAACTTTTGTTAACTTTCCTCTAGTCGTAGTAGTATTAGTAGTAGTAGTAGTAGTAGTAGCAGCAGCAGCAGTAGTGGTAATGATAGCGGTAGGGTAGGGGTAGCGGCAGGGGTAGGGGTACTGGTACTGGTAGTGGCTACAAGTAGTGGTCGTCATAGTGATAGTGGTAGTTGTCGTGGTGAAAAAATACTAGTACAGCAGTAGGGGCGCTGTAGACCAGGGACTACCATGCAAGATGCACTTTCCTGACGGGACTCCATCTTCGAGATAGCTCGTGCCAGCCTCGTCTGTCAGCATACTGCCCATACTGAAGTGCCTCTCGAGGACAGGGTCCTCAGATGTGTGGAGAAGAGTCTGTACGGCATCCTTGGGAAAAACCCACAAAGGCTTCTGCGCGGAGAGCCTCATTTTCATGACCTGCAGCATATACCCTGCATACCCTTGAAACATGCTTTCGCTTTGCTGGGGAGCCTTCTCTACGCTCCGAGGCATCCATGAGATTTTGGAGACGCGGCCTGACATCTGAAAGTGCAACTCCCGAAGCAGCTCAAGTTAAGAGCGCACAGGGCCGGCCTCGCCGGCCCGAGAATCAAGCGGCAAGCCTGCGCCTGGACACCCAGACATCGCCAAACTCTCTGCTTCAGTGCCAAGTCAGGCTCTGACATACAAGACATGGTAACACGCACGTACAGTACGCTTACCCGATCTGCCGCGCGGGAACAGCAACAGCTCCGTCGTGCATATTTTGCACGAATGTGCATACGGTGTATACGTTCGATCATGCAACGAGTGTCATAACAAATGCAAGACAAGGTATAGGGAAGCGCCTCAGGGCACAAAGTGGCAACATTTGAGAGAGTGTCCGAAAGCATGCCAGAATGCATGAGGCTTTTTGCCAGTATACGACTCGATAACAAGACAGAGCAAGCCAAGCAAACCCGCATTTACACACCAAAAATACACAAATAATGAAGTCTATAAACAGCTTGCAGAGTTAAGACATTTAAGACACAAGATCTATGTCGGCGCACAAGCAGGTATTACACGTAAGGTCGCAAGGCAAGGTGTATGCAGGCTTGTGCATGTGCAGGCGCGGTTTAGGTAGGTGTTGAGTCTGTCGGTCGAAGAGTAGGTAGACAGCGAAGCCGGTAGGTAGCATATGGTGACAAACATAATGTTACATACACGTGAATGCTCACACACAGCAAGCCCGCACACGGATGTCTCTGCATAGGTAGATGCTGAATCCCATCTCGGCATCCAGAGGCTATGCGTGCACTGATACTCGTATCCACATGCATATTATAAGGATTTTTTGGCGGGTGTACCTCACTTATGCAGCTTACTGATGTGTTAAGCACGTAATCCCGCACACAATTGATTGCATCCGCATTCGTATTGCCAGACTGGTGCTTTGCAAGCATTCTTGTTGTCAATGTCTACGCATACACCTTCGTGACAATAATATCAAGTTCTGCTTCTGCAGTGTGCGCTTTGAGAACCAGGGCGAAATGAAAATCATCATCCCGGTTTCAGCCAAAAAGACAGCGTTAAAAGCAAAACATGTTTATCCTTCATGTGTGTCGATGTGCATACAAACACAACTGACGGTCTACCTATCGATCCATCGACATTTTCAGACAATGTACGGGAGAGCTACGAGACCGCATCACACTGCAACATTCTGAGCAGGATATGCGCGCCTGCAGCGCACCATGACAAGCCTGTTGACAGATGTAAAGAGTAGTAATCCCGCAGTGCTGCTTAGCATACACACGATCTCTCGCCTGAAAACATCCCGAGTCTGTGAGCAAGTCCAGTGCAAGAACTGTCGGGGCCTTTGCAGGTGGAGCACAACAAAGCATGACTGCCTCCTGACCGCACAAGCTCCTCACGCATTGAGAAGCACTCTCACCTCGCCACATCGACGACAAGACGGCTACATGCAGGTGAACACTCTGCAAGGCAGAAGCCAGTGGTGACGATTAGGTCGAGTTGCGAAGTGCGGACTCGGTGGCCTTCACCAGCGAAGCAAGCACCTGCACCAAGCATCACAGAACTTCTTCCATCCCCAGCGAGCAGGATCTTGAGACCCAGGCCTCTGCGAACTGAGATTGCTGCTGCAAGGGAGGAACTCAGCGCAGGTACAAATCAGTCTTCCACCAGTTGCAGACCTTCTTGTGAGGTTTAGGCCCTTATCAACCGTTGTCCGACCCTCGAAATAAAACAGCTGGTTTGTGGGCGCGGCATGCGGATCTGCAGCACGTGGTTAGCAAACAGGACTCGCAAAGACGGTCGCC
Source organism: Symbiodinium sp. CCMP2456 (assembly GCA_905221635.1). Classification (NCBI taxonomy): domain Eukaryota; class Dinophyceae; order Suessiales; family Symbiodiniaceae; genus Symbiodinium; species Symbiodinium sp. CCMP2456. The sequence continues at coordinate 70,178 of CAJNDV010033697.1, read as the reverse complement.
TGCTGTGACTGTGCAACTCGGCTCCCGGCAACCGTTGTCGGCAATTGCCTCTGCTGGGGGCATGTACCTGCGCCGATACAAGGTAATCCTAGCAGACCCTGCAAGCAAGCAGAACTCGCAAGAAGTTCAGCAGCCGCACGTCAGAACATCTGGCTCGAGATGCGAATCATCGATCTCCTCGAACACGACCCAACGGAAGCCCGTACAGCTGGAAGCGCAGCGTCTCAATTAGTCATGGTGTCCTCCACAACTTGCAGGGCAATCAGGGGTCTTTCCGATGCCGCCGTGACCTTCCATAACGGACCATTGGCAATCCGACCAACTCACCTGATTGAAGAACTGCAACAAGCCCATGACTGCTGCGTTGTACACTTTGATGTTCAACCTCAGCTGCTGCGAGCTACCGCAGGGATCCAGTGCTCCCAGGATCGGATGCGTCAGACTGAGAAAGATGCCTGACACCCTCCTGCTGCAATTCCTTGAGCAGCTGCAGGGCAGGTCGCCACTCCCTGGCCTTATGGCTTCGAGATGCTTCGAGCACGTCTATGATCCGCTACTCGCCGACTTGCCTGCAATCTTCTCACGAGGTGAGCTCGCAGCTTCTGCACATGCAGCGATCACAGAGCTTCCTGTCAGGACCTCAGATCTCTGAAGCGATGGGATTTCTCAGTATCTCAGCGTCCCGTCTGCCACCGTTGAGTTCGAAGCATCAACTGACAGATGCAGAGTGTGCAGAGCTTCTGAGAAGAGCTGCACCTGATAAGAGAGGTGCCAATGCAGGGAGGTGTCGTAGCCATTACAGCCACACGTCAGAGTTGGAATACGGTACAGCTCAGACATGCTCAGACCAGGCGCCGCCATTTGCCATCCGTTGCATCCGTCCGCTGCGCATGCACTGATCACCTCGCCACATGCGTAGTCAGTGTTCTCCGACCGTACGTCCACTTCGAGCAGCTCGGGCAGCGTGCCGCGTTGTAAGGCGTGATGTCAGGCCTGCACTCTGCGTTGCTGAAGCGGGGTTAGCATCACTGAAGGCCCTGCTCATGGTCCGGGTAGGATTGACCTACCAGCACAAGGGCGGCCCGGAAAGACTCGGGGAAGGCGATCCCAACCCCTGGGCCAATGCGTCAGCCTGAACCGCTCCAGGGCCATGCGGAGCAGCTGCAGAGCTTCTTGCCATTTGCGTCCTGTCATCGTGAAACCCTTGCCACAGCGACTGGCTCTTTGCTGCCCCACAGGCTTAAATTACAAGGACGACGTGCGATTGCATGGCCACGCATGACATCCGACCTTTCTCGCAGGCACTGATGGCAGCACTGAAGATGACCAGGTCCTGGACACGCAGGCAAGTCGAGCGAAGACTGCTGCATTGAGTTGAGAAGCCGACTGTGCGGGCCCGTTCTTCCAGCATCGTGCTCAAAACGGACAGGGCCTCTTCAATAATTACACCCACCAAGGCTCGCAGAAGCTCAGAACATTCAAAGTGAGGCCTGTTGCCAACGACCGCTTTTCTCGCAACTGAAGAGTGCAAGTCGAATGCTCAGTTGACCTCAACTCCGATTCTGCGTCCCGCACGCACTGATGGCTGCACTGCAGGCGATCGTGTCAGGAACCAGCTGGCACCTCAGACGCAGAAACAAGCATCGCGAAGAAGGCGATGCAGATGTGCCTCTGCAACTGGCCCAGTAAAGCCAGAGCCTCAGAAGCCCCGCTCTCGCATGCTCACGCAACAGTGCACGGGTCTCAATCCGGGGCCCCCGGCACGCTCCCACTGCCGGCACTTTTCACAGGCACTGATGGCCCCGCCTTAGCTCAGACCACAGGCGTCCTTCAGACCCCCCGACAATTCTCTGGGCATGGCACTGTAGGAGACAGTGTCTGCTGGAACTCTGACAGCTGTCAGGGCATCCAGGACTGCCAAGGCCTGTGGCACTGACGAGAAAGTTTTTTCGAGGAGTCAGAGCCGGCAATGCGAGGGTTCCCGCCTGCATCCACTGCTGGCCTTTCTCACAGGCCGTAATGGCGGCGTTGAAGCAAAGAGTACTCAAAGAGAAGATCGACTCCTCTTGCCAAGACTTGCAAAAAATGGGGCTTTGATGTTCTTTAAGCAAGTCCTGTAGAACCGAAAGGGCTTCTGCCCACTTGCTGCTGCGTCCCAGGCTGGTGATAAGAACCTCAACACAGCAAAGGGAGCAAGCGCGCCAGTAGGTCGGGTATCCATGAGGGCGAAGCACCCCGCAGTTGCGCATCAGGTTGCAGACCGCGATCCATCAAGACCTCTCCGCGGCACCGATTGCGAAAACCCAGTACACCTTCAGTCTGCTTCCAATTGCTGTCTTTGGCCGTGTAAGCTGTGACGGAAGGTGAGACTGGCCAAACGACGCACGTGTTCCGTCGACTCGGCGTGCATTAGCACGAAGCTCTCAGTCTTCAAACTCCCTGCTCGAGAAGACATGAAACCTGCACAGGAACTGCGGGTTCTTGACAAGTTCTGCATGACACGTTCATACTACCGGTAGCGGCGTTCGGTACCTTGAACTTCTCGTTCGAAGGGATTCTGTGGACCTGGCCCTCTTTGTCTGGGCGGCTGAACTTTGGCTGAACCAGCTTCGGGCCTGAGTTGCTACCCTTACAACTGGTTACCACTGTCACAGGCAGGGTCTCACTTCATAGGGTTCGTAGTCTCGCAGCGACTAGCTCCTACTGGTAGTAACTCTCCGTAGTTGTCATGGAAGACAAGCAGATAGCACTTCTGGAGGGCCGACGGCCATGAATCCTCAGTTGCTGAGCCGCACGCTTTTCCAAGCGTCCCTGAGTTTGCCGGGACCGGAAAATCCATCTCGACTTCGCCTGGCGGTACACGAGAGAAGTCGACTCTGGAACGGTAGAACGCTGACCCCCGCTGCCTCTCTCCAAAGGCGGTCGTGAAGCATCGAGAGCCATCTGCGAAACGAGCATATCATTTTCCCGGGCCACCGCCCTGAGCAGCCAGTGGTCAAAAGTGCATCGGCCGCAATGCTTTGAAAGACTGGCCTCGCACGCCGGTCTTCGGCGACAGTGCTGGAAGGCCCTGGTGCAAAGCCACTCGACCCTGACGGCCGTCTTCCGAACCACCTGCCGACAGTCTGCCGGTAGTCTGTCACGTTGGGTGCCATGCGAGCGTCAAGTCTGAGGTGATGGCCCAGTTGGTTTAGGTTTTGGGCAGGGAGCCTTTCACAGGTGCAACGTTGCCTCTTCCCAATGAGAGAACGAGCTTGGAAATGCAGAACACGACCGAAGCCTGCGCCCGGAGTTCATCCAGCTGCGCGCGCCTAGATTCAGGATTCAGGAAACCACTCTGCTCTTTTCCGGGTGGGAAACAAATGCAACAGTCTGCTTGGTTTGATGCAACGTCCGCCCTTTTGACACCTGTTCGAGACAGGTGACTCCGAAGGTTCACAGACCGCCATGGCCCCTGAGGGATCATGGGCTTACGGATAGCGTGCTGCCTGCTTCGCAGCCCGCGTGAGGCCGGGATCCTGAGCTTCGACGGTATCGTCCTGACCGTATATGTGCCGCGTAGGACACGGGGCATCGTGTATGAATTGGCATGAGCTTCCTGGTGCAATTGATCCTGAGTCCGCACCGACACCTGTGACAGCGGCTTACAGACGAAGTATGCACATGATCGTATCTTTGCTGGGATTAGGAGTTGAGTGAAGAGCAAGCTCTTCGTCAGCATCCTTTTCGACTTCTTCGGCATCCAACCTTGGCACTCATCGTGTGTCTGTGCACGTCATCAGGGAGTTATCACCACGACTCAGCTTCTTAGGCACGAGCTCCTGCTCTTCTCCTTTGCCCCCGATCCAAAGATCTTTGCCTTGATTCAGCGACTGGACGCCAGGTGAAAGCTGATGAAAACCGGAACAAAGCCAGCGCATCAAGTCCTGAATGAGGGCCTCACTCAGCCCGGGATAGCTTGAGAGAGGTGGTGCAAGCCCACTGGGTGCCCACTCTCCTTCGGCACGAAGCTCCCACACAGAATAGAGAAAACCCCAGCCCACGGCCCTGTCATGATTGCATGCCTGTAGAAAGCTAATCGTCACTTCCGTTGCCACTGCTTCAGCCGGGGCCAGTCCTAACCCCCACGACGCTGAGTTCTCAGGTTCCTGGCGACGTCCAGAGCTTGGCTCGACTGCATTGTGAAGCAACAGTTGTGCTGTGGCTCCGGCTTCCCGGGGGGACATCGGCTCCTGACTGTCGCTCCGCTTCTTGGATGAACCTTGTGAGGCACGAGAAGTCGTCCAACATCTAGCTTTTGCGTCGGATACTGGGAACGCTGCTGGAGTGCTGTGGAAGTCGTTGCCTACCAAACGCAACAGGAACCAAACTCGCTTTTCGCGCTCAACGGGGGCTCGCACCATCCAGGTCCGCGCGGTCGATCCTCCGGGCGATGCGCCGACCTCGCAGACTGATGTGCGCCTTGATGTGCCCCCGGGCGCCTTGTCCTCCCTATATCTCCCTATGCCCTACGCACCCAGCGCCTCGACTCTTCACTCAGTGCCCGTTCGTCCGGCTCGTCCGGAGGCCTAGATAGTGTCTCCAGATTTCGGGGAGTTGGACAGACTTCAGCGGCTTAGCGTCATTCCGGTGATGTGACTTGCTTCCGACCCGAACGCCAGAGTTCAGAAATTGCCCGTGCTCAGAGCAGAAGACCGAATCAAAAGGGCGGTGGGTGTTCGAATTCTTCTCCCTCCGGAAGCGGCACCTCGAAGGGGCTGCCGCAGCTTCCGCGACTCGAACCTGGCAGATCAGGTCTCTGTACATGTACCGCCGAACCAACCCGCTTTCGACTGGCTTGCCTTCTGGCCCCCAATCGGCTGAGAGCTCTTGCGCATCGCAAAAAGCCCTGCGGGGAGCCGGCTGAGAGCTGCAGAAGCGACACATGAGCTAAGCAATGCGGTGCTAGTTTCACAATTGCGTTGTCTCTGCAAAATCGCCCGGCCTGCAAAAGGATCGCCAGAACTGCTTGGTCCGGCCTGGGTCACGGTGGCCTCTTCGTCACCGCACTAACACTGAGACATGAAGGCTCAGGGCCGCAGTTTTCCACTGGCTGCCGTCACCTGTCAGACTCGAGAGCAACCAAAGTCCCGGCGGATCAACAGGAGCGGCTTTGACCCGACCGAGTGTTTGCGAGCAGCGCTACATTCCCAGCGAATCGAAGGGAGTTCAGACCTAAGAGACACCCCTAAGGAACTGGCGCCTCCTGCCTCAACTGTGGGACAACGTGCACGATCGAAAAGATGGCGATTGAGACAGCAGCTTGCTTTCAACGTGCCAACACCATAAGAAAAAGCAAATTCGCAAAAATGACAACTTCTGGATTCGGGCTTCAAAGTACGACTGCTCCTGTTGCGACGACGATGACCACCACGAGTACGAGTACGAGCACGGGCACGAGCAGCAGCAGCAGCAGCAGCAGCAGCAGCAGCAGCAGCAGCAGCAGCAGCAGCAGCAGCAGCAGCAGCAGGGGGGTGGTGGTAGTAGTGGTAGTAGTGGTAGTAGTGGTGGTAGTGGTAGTGGTAGTAGTAGTAGTAGTAGTAGTAGTAGTAGTAGTAGTAGTAACTTCGTAGTAGTGATAGTAGTAGTAGTAGTAGTAGTAGTAGCAGCAGTAGTAGTTAGCAGTTGCAGTTGATTTTGTTGTTGGTGGTTGTTTGTTGTGGTTGTGGTTGCGGTCGCAGTTGCAGGTGTGCAGCTGTGTCGCCAACAGGCAGCGGCAGTTTTGAACGTTTAGAACCACCAGTATCTGTGGCTTCCTGCCATCCCCATCAACACCCGGGGCAGGCACTGGAATGTGGCAGGGATTCCCGTCCTTTTTTGGCAAGATGCCTTACCAGCACTGACACGCCTACATTCCCGCCTCGGAAAGGGTCAGACCCGGTCTTGCAGCCTAGCCTGATAGCAGCGCCACAGCGCTGCAGCCTGCCGGAAATAGCGAGAAGGCACTTTCTGGTAAATGGAGGGGTTTCCTGCTCTGAGGATGCAGCTGCAGTTCGGCCGGGCCAGTGGCAGACTGCAAGGCGTCTGCCGCTGACAGAGCACCAACTGAAGAGACCTTCAGCGTCAGATCCGGTAAGAGGCCCCACTGTCTGAGGAGCTACTGAGTGACTCAGTCGCAAGCTGTTGAAATGTTCGATGGATCGCTGCCTGGCTGCCGGCACGAGCAACAGTGCTGCAAAATTTTAGTGATCAGGCTCAGGCAAATGTTGACAAGCATGCCACCAGCAGCCAAGCGGACTTCCTCTGCATTGCACACAACGTTTTGCTACGTGGATCGCTCCGAGTGAAGGTATCATCCGGGAAAGCATCTGACTCCAGACGCCAAGGCGCGGGGCTTTCCTGGCAAGAGCAGCAAGTTCTCACAGCCTGCAGCATGTGGCCATAGCTTCGCACACAAAGGTAACCAACAACTTGTCTTCGTCAAAATCAAACCAGCCTCACGCAACAATCCCGCATTCAGAGTGGAGCAACACCGCTTCTTGTTCCTCGTCAAGGTCACTACATAGCACGAATCACGAAGAGGCACGCACATCAATGCGAAGCACACCGAGATGCAACAAGACTTGGGGCCGTTCTCACTGTGCCGGGATGTCAACAGGCAGAGAAGGGTGAAGACCTGTAGCAACGTGGGACTGCTGCAACTGCCGCATTCTGCACCCCGGTATCCATGTCTCCGGCGGCCTGTCTGGTCTGCACCTGCTCCGGCTCCGGCCCCTTCAAGCAGTCGTAGAGCGACTGCCAGCAAGAGCACAAAGAACTGGCAGGAACAGCTGCACGAACAACTTGGACCTAAACTGTTGACTCGGGCGGCTTTGAGCAACCATGTTTGACCAAGAGGCACCTCGAAAATGCCCTGGGCTTGTCCAACTGCTTCCTCTCCGTCAGACCAAGTGCGAAAACTCCCAAAGATAATCAGAAGGGCCAAAGAAAGCATGCCTGCCCATCATCATCGCCCGATGCAAGGGCAGCTAGTCTCGGAAGTTGCAAGTCACACTCCGCCGAGGGCTCGCTGGCTTGGCAAACTCGGCTAGCCTGAGCGCCCAACAGCTCTAGGACGGTCAAGGACTCACCACCACTGGACCTTGGCTTGGGCCATGTCCGTCCACTTGCAGACTATGGACGTCGGCATGGCTTCCAAGGACGATGCTGCAGCAAGCGGACCCAGGTTGTCATGGTCCCGAACAGCAACCTCGGTCTTCAGAAGAAAGGCAGCACGCGAAAGAGTAGGCCAGGCCAACTGGAGACACGAGAGGCAAGTGGGCTCCTTGCTCCTTTACGTGACGAGATGAGCCAGCCAGGATTTGTAATACTGCGCACACTTCCCGAAGGAACTCGCTGTCTCCGGGGTCCATCGCCTTCAAAGCCATCTCAGCGACGCCTTCACGCGTGAGGACGCGAGCCAGCCCGCCACCCGGCAGTGCAATGGATCCTGCGCTGTCTTGCACACGGAAGGAGTCCGGGTTTCGGAGATGTTGGAGGAGAACCGAAAAGCCATTCCGCTGCAAGACTCGGCATGATGGGAAGCTCCGAATTGCGCGTACTATGTGCTCCGCCTCAACGCTGCTGATTTTCATGGGCTTGGCACCCGAACTTTGCAGCAGGCCATACGATATTTGCAGGCACTCCATTCCAAAAGTGCACACATCAACGCTGTCCACGTGTCGGTGCAGTGCAGCAAGGGACCACGCAAAGACCTCCTGCACGAAGTCGGGCTGAGGAGGCTCAGTGACTCCGCTCATTCGCACACAGAGAACGCGCAAGGATGCCGAGACCACACGCTCGCTGACACCAACACCGGCACAAAGAAGCTCCAAGGTTGCCTCTTCTGAAGCATTGGGTAATGCTCGCATGACGTAGCGAACGGCTTCTTGCACCTCTCCCTCCAGAAATGGTGAAGGGGCATTCCGTGCACTCTGCTTGAGGGTCCATCGTTCGCGATTTCGAAGAATCCCTTTGAAGCTAATCTTCGGCAAATCTGAGGGCTGCGACTCCCGCATCCTCTCCAGCGCCGCCTGCCACGCTTCATCAGAAAAGCAGCTTTGTGCTTCCACAGATCCGCTGTCAGACAGGTCCGACATCACGTTGTCAGACATCGTCTTCGCGGCGCTCGTGCTGGGTGCCTTCTGCCTGCCACCAGCCTGAGACGAGCTGGCCAGCTTGACTGATTCAATAGCTTGCATCAGTTCGTCGGCACATGCTTCGTGACCCTTCCCATAATATCTCACGACATGTGAAGGGAAGAGCTCCGGAAAGCTGTCTTGCCACGCCGGCATGTCGAAGGGCAGTGACGAGTCATAAAGAAGTATGATGGGCTTGGAGTGCTGCGCGGCCCAAACAACTTCGCTTGCCAACTGTGTCTCCGTCTGGATGGCAACTGCAACCGCGACAGCTGCTACACAGCTGGCCACCTCAAGCGCGTCTCTGAGGAGTCTTCGCCGGCCTTTGTCCAGTGCAGCAGATCCTGACAAACCAGGCTTGTAGAAAGAGCGCACGCCGCTCCTGCTACAAACGTTGCATATCCAGGAAGCCAAGAAATCCGCGTTTGCATCCTCTAAGCTGTGGGATCGACTAATCATGACATCGATATTGCCTTCCACTGCTGGGTGCTTCCAGGAGAAGTGGGCACACCCCATGCATCCGTGTCACGCGCTGCGTGCCCAGGAAGGAGACTCAGCAGCTCACCACTACATGTCCAGCAACTCACAGACTGAGGCTTGAATAGGATCTGACTTCAATTTCTGCCGTGAACTATGTGATTCAAACACGGCTTTCAATGCTTTGTGGGCAGGCTTTATAATTATGTGCATCTCTACTACTTGCGTGAGCCGAAAGACTTCACGAACGAAGTCACAAACTGAGACAGTGATATGTCAAACAGGCACAGTTGCCGCACCAGAGCCGCCTGGTAGAGGTGCAAACTCCTACGGAGAATTTGGGTCAGCCTGGGTCCCGGTGAGCACTGGGCAGTCTTGTCCTCGTCCATTGTAGGGACCCAGTGCAGACTCGTATCAGTGCCTCTCAGCCACACGCAAACATGTGCAAACGTGTAGACCCATTGCACGAAATTGTTTGCAGCCAAGGTCGGAACAGTCACGTGGGCTGCTGACAAAGGCAGCCCTGCAGATCATGGGTAAGCGCATATGGAGCGGATCACCAAGGCGCGGCCTCGCCGCACAAGCTCATCTAACAGCGATAAACCAGTTATCCATGATTTCACCTGCACAACACGAAGCTTTGTCGAATTTTGTGACCAGGCTCGAACTGAGGCGCAAGCGGAGTTGATCGCTGTCCCGAAGCTAATCTCGTTAGCTTGGAGACCTGCAAGGCGCTTGGGAGGCGCGATGAGTTGCGTCGCGGATAGCCCAAGCAACGCCTTTCTGAAGCAAGGCCCCAAGGAGGCCAAGCGCCTGGACACAACGGAATGAGTTTTTCCAGAAGCTTGAGACCCGGCCTGAGGCCATGCATCGGCTCGCCCGACTGCATTGATGGCGACGGTGTACTCCTAGTGTGCACCAGGATCTCTTGCAGGTTTGAAACCCACATGCGCTTCACATCGGCCCATCCCACCTTGGCATCAGTTAGAAAACCGTTCTGCCTGCAATACCACAACGTACCACGCACCACTGAAGATCAAGCAAGGACATCTTCCGCACTAAACGCACCCCGACCTCAATCGCTCCACCACCTGCAGCGTCTGCGATTTCCCGGAAGCTTTCAGCCTAGGCCACAGTCTATGAAACCAAAAAGCCACATAGCATCATCCAGCAGCGTCTTGGCCTGATGCTGTTTGAACAACAGCAACTTGGACTGGGTGGCAGTGTGGCCGCCATGGTGCTGCATCCAAGGTCGAAATCACTCTTGCTACGCACTCTTCTGTGACCGGTCTGCAGTGCAGAATGTGAAGGTCGCATGATGCAGGGCCGGGCATGAGCCCTCCGGCCGGGGGGGGGGGGAGTGTTATTGGCCATTCAACTCCCATCCGCAAATGATAGGTTGTCACATCTCATGCTTGAACCAGAGTCACAGACGAGTCATCAAACTTCCTGGAGCCCCCAAGCTGTCAGGCCAGCATCGCGACTCAAGCCAAGATTTAGGTAGGGCTTTAGGGGTTAGGATGCCATGGTTTAGCATTTGGTGTCTAATCAGAGCTTGAGGTTGAGGGTCTAGAGTTTGAGGGGTGCTCTGGTTTGCAAGTATGGGCCCTGTGTCATGCTTTTTAACGCGATCCTACCACTGCACTGTCCTTGTAGTGAAACCTGTGCAAATGAATTAAGCTCACTTACACCGCGCTGTTCTGACTGCATACCGGTGCTGCCGACTTGCACGGCACAACTTCATCAGCTGCAAGCTTCATTTTAGCAGGTTCACGAAGTCCGCGAAGTTGACCCGACCATCCTGCAAAGACTCTGGGCGTGGGCCAAGAATGCTAAGGCGAGAGGGAAAAACAACTCTTACAAGCCTCTGCTGCATCTCACCGTTTTCTCGTGCATCTCTGACAATAAGTAAAGACACGAATTGAACTACTGGCACCTCAATTGAGAGGGCCTGTTCTGTTGTAGCCTTTCAGTGTTTGACAGGCTAAGCACGACACAACACGCAAGTCCGAAACGATGATTCTGACGCTGTGGGTTGCTACACGCCTCCGAAATATAGAGAGTTACATATCTGTGAAAACAGCATGTCGGTGAAACAGCACTCGGCTCAGACATGTTTAGGCAGGCTGCGCCTGCCATTGGTCAATCACCAGGTGTTCCAGCTGTTCCAATTTGACTCAATTTGACGAGTAGCGCAAGAAATTCAACTTTGTGGCCTGAGACCCGAAGCCCTTTTTCTTCTGCGTTCATGCTGCAGCACTCCGCAACATGTTTCTGCCACGGTTCGGCCGTCACTTCTTCTGTCTAACCAGGTAGATGCCTCTGCAGGAAAGAACTCATGCTCAGTCCCTGCATACCCTTGCCGCTGTCCGTGCATAAAGCGGACTGCCGAGCCGAGTTCAGGGCCGAAGTCATGCTTCAACCTAGGGGACTTCACAAGAACACATGAACATAGATGAACAGACGGCAGATTACCAAGATAGACCCACGACAAAATCACGCCAGCAGAAGCTAGCAGCTGTGGGTCTTGTGCATTTCCACCATGCATCCCAGTCGCAAGTTCATGCGCAGGATGAGAGCATGCGTACTGTCCTGAGTCCAAAGTGCAAGGAATCTGACGCATCACTCTGCGAAATGCTTCTACTGCATCATAGTATACTGGAAGTGGAAGGTGAAAGTGGGCTCACGACCAGAAAGTCATTGCTGACACGCAGGGCATTGTTGTACCTTCAAGACGCATTCAATCCGAAGACGCGTACATGATTCACGTGAGGCTGTGCACGTTGAGCGTCTTTGATCGGCATGGCTTGCATGAAGGATCTTCCTGGTGCAAGTGCCGAGCTCTAGCTACTCTAGCAGCTACAAAGCTGCTGGCACAACCCCCGGGGCATGCGACTGTCCTTTGCGAATCGATCTTTGCATCCAACTGACGCTGCCCGATGAGTTTCGCAACCTAAGGCAATTCTACCGAGGGATGACGAATCCTTTCCCCGTGAATACCGGCGTGAGAGCCCGACCTCCCTCTGCATTGACTCCACATCGGTGTTGAAGGCTTCCGCCATGCGGTGGAGAGACACGGAGAGGAAGGGGGCGAAGTACTGAACAATACCTCCGTGCAGACTGCAATACCTGCTGCTTCCATGCACAGTCTCGTTCAAAAGATGCCTTTGCTCCGGATCTGTTCACAAAGGTTGGCCTTGCGCAGAGACTTCGATATGATATGTTTAGTTTGACCAAGACACGCCGCTTCTTGCATTGCATATGGCATAGGCTGGTCTCAGTCTTGGACCACTTGGCCACTCAGGTGCACATCCAGCGACAGTGGCTCCTGGTGTGCTTGAAACATGCTGCCGGAGCGCTCCTTCGCAACACAAGTCCTTCAACCGGTCCAGAGAAGCCAAGCAAGCTGCATACCTACACGTCATGTCTAGGGTTCTGCAACCAAAATGCTGCTGTACAGCTTGTTTTCCAGGTTCTGACAGCCTTGCTCTGTACAGGCAGTTTTGTCCAGCACGGTTTTCCTGGGTTTTCCCAGCACCAGCCTGCAGCTGCAGAAGTCGATGGCTAGATCACGAAGCTGCCTCAGATGAAGACGGCAGAGTGCAGAAGCTCCACTCACGGGCTTTCCGGTCCAGGCGATTACATATACTCTTTTGAGTGTGAACGGATGTGAATGCATGTCCACAGAGCTGTCAATGTCTTGTCTTTACATTGCATCCGGGCAGGTGCAACAGGCTGCATCTCGAACTCGATGAGTTCCACAGCTCACGCATCACACCCGTTCCCCTGCCCCTCTCATCTCAGAGCTCGACGGAGCCATGTCCAGGCATTCCCGGAAGGTCGGCGAATCCAGCAGCTTGCTTTGCACCTTTGGACTCTATGGTGTTTGGCAACGGCGCGGCACTTCTGCCCGTGCCTCTGCTCGATCCAGTGAGCCCAGGCCACAGAGCACTCCGTACAGAGCGACCTTAAGGCTTCAGGGAAACACAGTTTAGCTTGCTCGGCATGCCAGGACTTCAGAGCGCTCTGCATCTTGAGGGCTGAGAATGTCTGAGAAGGAACTGCCCAGATCCTTCGTTGCGCTGCGACACATCTGCACACGGACTATGGGCCATTGCTAGCGAGTTCTGATATCTCTGGCCATGTCTGCTCTCTTGCTGCCATTTCGTTTCAAACCGCCACATGACAGAACCCTTGTACGGTGCTTGTTCGTGCAGGCTGGCTTCAAGCAAAGCTACGCTGGGAGGTGCTGGTTGACCAAAAGGCTCTTACGGAACTGCAACTAGACATCCGAGCATCTAAGCGATAGAGGCAACACAAATTGCGGAGGTTTGTTGCTGATGCTTCGCCTTCACAGTCTTCACACATGTCACTTCACAAACACATCTTCGAAGGTGCATGAAAGCTTCGCAACATTGAGCTAGATGCAATATGCACGTATTGGTGATAGCTGACAGGAATGGCCATATTTGCGCACGGGAAACCAGTCTGGTGAGCGAAACACCACGGCCCGAGGCCTCAGCCCACCCGGGAGGCACCTCCCGGCCTTCGGCCCTGCCACTGCCCTTCGGCGCGGGCCCACCACCGCATGACCGTGCGGTCACGAGAGCGAAAGCTGCGATCCCACTCCGCTTGCTCTGGCCAACTTTCTTCAGTGCTTCTGTTTCATGCGGTACCGCCATCAGACAAGAAGCTCACCTTCCGAAGAAAAAAGCATCCCAAAGCCAAGAACAGTCGAACATTCGGATGCCGCCACGCTCGCCGATATGACCGATATGTGGTTCGGTTTTTCGCAAGTAATTCGTGAGCGTCTTCTTCCTCGAACGTCTCCTTCCTCGGACCTGCAAACGTGTGCCTGTCGAAGTGGCGGTCTGCCGTTTGCATTGCATCGATGGAGTTGGTGCAGTCGCCAATCCGAAACGGGTCTGCCGTTAACCACCGGTAAGTGGGATTCTGCAGGCTTAGCAGTTGCGAACCGTGTCCTGCGGTTTCACCTGCGAGAAGCTCGTGGCGGCATCTTTGTACTTGCCAGTTGTCATGTTGTACCTTGGCTGGAGCAAGGCGACCTCTGGGACGCCCAACTTCCACGCTCATGTTGAGACTCGGTGAAGACGGGCCGAGGCCAGCACAGACCATATGATGCAAAAATTCTTGATTGGCTGGCTTCATCCTGTCACCGAAGGTCGTCTTTCGCAAACTGATTCAATCTACATCCAAGAGCAGCTGCCTTGAATGGAGTGTGGTGGGCTTTGCTGGTGAAATTCTGGATATCAGAATACTGGCGCCTAAGTCAAGGTTCCGTTCACGGGAAGGCTGGCAAGACTTGCAGGCGTCTTGTCTTAGGTCCTTGCTGCAAAGCTCGCAGTCTGATGATGGTCATACAGGTAGCAAACACGGCCTGCACCGTCGCAACTGAGATCCAGTCACTTACACAGACCGATTCAAGTCCCGGGTGAGTCGAAACTGCACCGACAAAGTCACGCGTGCCGTGTTTGCCACGGTTGTGGGATGCGGATGTGTGAACAACGCTGCCTGCGGTTCTGTGCAGAACTCACGGCTCCTCGCCAAGTATTTCTCAGCCTGGGTTCCAGGCCATTGCTCAAGTACCGAAACACTGATATGGCAACTGCTTGGCCCCGGCGGTCGGGTAGTCGCCCTGTTCAAGGCACAGGTTGGTGAGCTGATGGTAGCACCTTGGTCAGCATACTTAGGTACGAAAAAGTCGAGCAAAGTCAAAGGCCGTGGCTGTCGGATGTTCTCCTTCATCTGAGACGCTTTGGCCTCGCCCAGGTTCCGGAGCGAGTGACTTGTTCAGCTTCGAAAAGCGTGGCTGCACCTGACTCAGGTCCTGCTCGTAGAGGTCCTGCAGCAGACGGGCCTTTGAAAGTCCTGCTTGACCTGCGCTTTACCGAAGACCCTGCAGCTCTCCTTCAGGATTCCGTTCTGCTTCTGCGTAGCTTCAACCTGCCGCGTGCAAAATGTGACCATAGCTGGACTGAAGCCAAAGTGCAACGTTTGCAGGAGGCACCCAGACTTGGTCATAGGGCGGCAGCGCTGACTCATTCCCTTCCAACAACTCCTGGGCGTGCGAGTTGAACTGCGCGGCATGGCAGGTGGAACAGCAAGTAGCACATGGCACCAGCAATAATACGGGTCCTTGAGTCCGTTATGCACCTCCGTATACCTTGAGATGCTTTTGGTACTTCCAGTTCAAAGACAATGGCATAAGCGCGTGCTCATAAGACAGAAACAGCTGAGCCCATCACCCTTTGCAGTTCGTCGTGCGCTTCATCAAATCCAAGCACAGCCTCAAAGCTTGGGCGGCATCGTTAATCACTAATCACGAATCGAGGCTGTTCCTCGATACAGCGATCGGAGGCATGCATGGCAGACGCATCTGTGGTCTGAGAAACCAGCTTCAGGGCATCGATCTTCAGATTGACTTTCTGCGTCTTGGCCAAGCCGAGAAGTTGGTGAAACAAGACGTTTTCTCCCGATTTCGAAGACACCGTGCTCCTACCTATGCTGTCTAGCCATGATGGGCGTGAGATTTGGCCTGCGTTGCGATGAACTGCAGCCGCTGGATGGCACCATGTGTCCCATACCTGCTCCCACGAAGTTCGACATCGTGTGTGAATCATACCTTGCGAGGCTGAGTGCCGAGCTGGCCACTGTATGAGTCCAGATCCTCCGAGAGCAATGATGCCTGTGCGGGCACCGATGGCGCAAGTGGCAACCTGCTCTCTTCCTGTATGTGCATGTCGGTAGGCTGATTCGTGGCATAGATTGGTAGATGCTCAGGAGCGCTGCAGGCCCACCGCTCTCGACAGAAGCTCAGCTTCGCACAGCCATTGCGAGGAACGCAGTTGCCGATGGATATCAGCTTTCGCGACTCATGCTCTGTGGGGAGATCTTGGCTAATCTGCACAAGCACTCAATCATAAGTTTTTGTTCTTGTTGTTCCTACTGCTGACGCGAGCGAGTGGTCAGCCCGAATAGCTCTTGCTGTCCCTTGGTCGTGGTACAGCGTGCCGCTGCTTGACAGATACCCAACAGCAGATTCGCTGAGAACACGTGAGCATGCCCTGGTGGTGTGGCAGCCACTCAGTGCGTCAACCGTACAAACAGCGTGACAGGTCCAGTGGTGCAGGCAGAACCTGACAGGAGTGTCTCTCCAAAACCATGCCAGCTCGACTTTCTGGCTGATGCGAACAGCCAGGTCTCCAGGCCTTGATACAAACAAGCCGTACTACTTTTGGCAGACACCTTGCCAACCCTAGGCAGCTCAAGCCAATCAAAGTATCTGGCTGGTTGTCCTTATGACTGTGGTTGCCAGCGCCCTTGAAAATGATCCTCACATCAGGAAATCGACTTTACGGCTGGTCATGATACCAGCAGAGTGGTGGTTCATCCAAAACACAACTGGACCTCATTCCGGCTTGCCAGCCCGGTCTGATGGGTAGCGTCACTGGCTTCTTCTCCTCAGTAGTCGAGAATTTCAAGGCATGTGTATGCCCATTAAAGGTCTGTTAGTGTAAGTTGTATAAAGTCCGTAGGCCCTGGCCTGGTATGGAATGAAGCCCGGACCCAGCCGGGTTCGCTCTACCACCACACACCTGGCACTACGCAGCCGCAGCGCTGACGCTGTCAACCCAAGTCCTGAACCTGGTGCTGCCCTCCTTGAGCTCGCTAAGGGTGCACTCGATCTGCGACGGGAGCTGTAGAGATCAAGCACTCGACATCCCGTCTGCAAAAGGCCTCCATCTCGATCGTCGACTCCTTCCACGAATGCAACATGAAATTCGATGCGCTGCAAGAGCTGCCAAGGGTTCATGTTGGCGCACGTGCAGGCTCTCTGAATCTTGGCCAAGTCCTTTGGCATCGAGGGCAGCACTGGAAGGTCTTCCAATTCCGGCTCGTACCTGGCAAAGACATCTTGTGAGCACGACCTGATGTAAGACCAGATGCGCTCGCGCTGTCGCTGCGATGCGCACGCCACGCTCAGAGGGTCGGCAGAGGAAAAGAACTGATTGAAAAGCTCAAAGGGATCGCCCACATACCTGGTACGCCACACACGCGCACACATTTGCCAGCCACCATGGCTGCAAACTAGTCCGAGCAGCTGGTAAGGCTCGAAATCTGCGTCGTGAGGCGGGTTCCTCGCGGTTTGTCTTATGCAGTGGCAAATCCTCAAGATGAGACTTCAACCCTTGCCACTTGCGTGCGAGAGTCTTCAAGCCGACCTCTCCATGGGCATCGAACCTTCGCGAGTTCACGTGATTATGCTTTGCAGCTGCACGAACCGCGTTAACTAACTGCTCAAAGTCTGAGCTTGCATCTGCTGTCGTCTCAACGGATCTATTAGCACCTGAGCACTGCATGTTCTTTCATTTACTGATCGCATGTACAAGCTGCCAATGTCTCCATCCACTCTCACGGAGGAACTTGCACGCAGAGGCACATCGTAAGCTTCTGCAATGTCCCGGAAGCGCGACTGCGCCTCTACCTGGTGAAGTGTTCAGCAGCAGACGGCTTCCCTTGGTAGTGCTTGTCTTGTGGGCCTTCGCACCGGGATTCTTCTGTGGATGCCACTTTGCCGCAGCCTCCGCTAGTACCGGAATGCCGAGCTGCCAGTGAGGCACAAAGCGTGAGGGGTCCCGGCCCACTGGTATCCCGAGCGAATTTGCCGGGTTGTTGCGGATCGGGGAATGTCCAGCAAGGCATAGTAGTCCCGCCTCAGCCCGAACAAACGGCTGGCTCGCTCTGAAATGCCAGTCACCTGAGTTGCAAGCGCCATGTCCAAGAGCGAGAAGTGTCCCTCCGTGCCCTTGCCAGGAACAGAAAAGAAACGTCTCCAGAGCACGCACGGCACGAGCACGGAAAACGTGCTCTTCGGCCCTGGCCAAGCAGCGGAGGCTCCGGGCTTCGAGTACGGACAGCTGAGAGCCGAAAGGCACCAAAAGGCCAGCTTGCTAAAGCCAAAGCTTGGGGCCAAGGCGGCCAAGGTCTCCAACCGACAAATCCATGCGTCAAATTATGCCGTATGTGTCGGAATCACAGCGCAAGCCCTCCATGGTGGGCTCCTCCATCTTGCAACTGGCGCGGACGTCGCGAGCCATTTCCTCGATCTCTTCCTGCGCAACGATGCCACATTGACACGTTTCAGAGCCCATCTGCCCAACTTTCCAGCTAATTCCCGGCGAATCGGGTCTACAATGACAACCAGGCCGCTTTGCACTGAAACAACCTATTCTTGTCGCGCCGGCCAAGCACAGGCAGCTAGCACAAGCACTAATACTAGGAGGACTTTCAAGGTCAGTGGTGTCTTCCTCTGACCTGTCTCTTGGTTCTCGACTCCGCAACCTTTGTCTGAGCTCTCGAACTTTTGTGGATATGGGGAACCGATACTGCACACGCTTTTCCGGTCTTGCTCTTTGGGCTCACTTGTGGAGCCATGCGATTCGCTCAGCGCGATCCGGTCCGCGATGCACATGGCGCTCAGGAGCGACCGAGCTCAGGGTCGGCTTCTTTTCCGGGCTCCTGCTGAGGAGAGCAACTCCCACGTCTCTACAGCCATACTGCGCAAGCACAAACAGGACCTGATCTGCGGCCGCGGCGGCGGCTACGGAGGCCGCCGCGGCTGAGGCCGCACTGGTCTCCAACAGTTCGGTGAGGCCTCATCAATGCAGTTGCTCTCAGCTACAAGTACAACAGCCTTTAAGAACCATCTCGTAAACAGAGCACATGTCAGAACCGTCAGAAAAACTGGTGTAGGCTTTCCGCTCCGGCGTGCTTCCCTGAGCTTGGTGGTGAGCACTCGCTCACGAAGGACTTTGGCCTTCGGAAGAGGCATGGCGCCACTGGAACTCTTGTGCCACGTGTGCCCGCGTGTTCCTCAGCCGCAGGCGACACGTTGGATCGGTGCCAAGATGCCAGCAGCCACCTGGAATAGGAGCATGTCACATCGATCGAAGTAAACCGTGTTGGCATCTGAGCCGAAAACCCGTCGACTCTGATCTGGTCGCACATCGGATAGGGCGTTGGTCTGCACGAGGGTCTTGACCCACTGGCCGGAGCTGCGTGGATTCAACAATTCCCTGGTCCCCCACCCCGCCCTTGCACCAAGTACAGCGTCCGAGAGGCAGAGCGCTGGCTTCGCGGAAGCGGCCCAACGTGAGTGTCCAAGATGCCCTGCACTTTGTTTGTGGCGGTGCCTACACTCACAACCTCGTCGGCACATGCGCGCACTCCGGTTGGAGGCGAAGGCATGTGTACAATCATGCGTACGAATGCCTGCAAATTCAGAAGTGTACCTGCATGTACGGCATATCTGGATCGTGGTCAGGCTTCAACACTGTGCAAGGTCTGCACTAACACTAAACCCTTTTACTTTAGCCGATTTAGTTTTTTGACCCTAAACTAAACCCAAAACCTCATCTGCTGGCATTAAGGCCTTAACCCCAAAGCACCCGGGAACAGTAGGTACGCCCACTGAACGCAGACACAGGCTGTGTCTTGGGAAAGAACCTAGGCCTCACACTTGTGAAGCAGGACCAATACCTTAAACTTTTGAACATGTAAGAACCGAGGCCTTTACCTTCATGACACCCCCTAAAAGACACACCCCGCCCAACACCGAATCCCTCCGGGGTCCTCCCCCACACGCCCCTCAAGGCTTTAGGGACCCCTTCGAATATTCAATTCAGCGATTTTGGATTTAGATACCTGCACTGAAACTGCGACGGTGTTGCAGATCTTTCCAGCAGCTCACATGCCACAACTTAAATCCGTCCCCTTTGCAACAGATTGAACGGCTGTCTGAGTCTACGGAGGTTTCGTAGACCTGTTGCTGGCTAACGTAGGCCGAAAAGCACAGGGCCGAAGTGCTGACTAGCTTCGCGGCATGACACTGGCCCGTAAATTATGCAGGGACTGACCTCTGCATCTGCTAGTAGGCAGCCATAGACGATCGCCCGGTATTGGAAACCCTGGCCGAAACAGCCGGGACTTCTGCACAGCCCATTTGTTTGCTGCTCGGCGGAGCAATGCCCAGCCTTCCACTCTGCCTGATCCAGCAACACCTACACAACGCACAACAAGTCTCACAAGTCCTCACTTGCAGTCGCATCACTAAAGCTGGCATCCGAAGCGTTGAAACGAGGCTTGCACCGCATCGATTCGGAAATCATTCTGAAAGTCCTGCCATGCTGCGCAACTGTTCGCAGATGTCTGGCCTTGATTGCCGAATGTTGCTGATTACTCAATGTCTATTCACCACTCACTTCTCTGCGGGCACCTCTTCGGAACCCGAGACGACCTCGAAGTCTTCGTCCTTGGCCATGGCCAAGCCGCAGCGAAAGTCCGCGGCAACGTGGGCCGATCAAAAAGCTCCGAGCAAAGTCTTGCGACTCCAGGCTTGCGAGGATGGCCATCGCGTGCATGGCCTCCTGACACCAGGATTAATCCGAGAGAAAGACAAGGAGAGATGGATGCCACTTGTGCCTGAAGCTCCGCTTCGATCACGTGTACGGCCCCACTCACAGGCTGGCACAGAGCCTCAGAGGCGCTCAGAGACGCAGGCGCAGACTGGCAGAGGCCCTGTTATGCTCTGCGGCCCCGCAGCTGCCCAGTCGCTATGGGAGAAGAAGTCGCTGGCATACTGAAGAAAGCTCGACCTCCCCGTGCCTGACCACAGGCCCCGAAAAGCTTACCAGCTGGATGGAAGCCTGAGCGGGCCTGGCAGCGAGCTGTTGGTGGGGCTGGGATCCGGATCCCCAATGGCCTCTGCAAAAGCACGAGTCCGATGCAGGTGGTGAAACGCGGACCACAGCTTTCAAAGCCGTTCTGGGTGAAACTCCAGAGCGCGCTCCAGCTGCTGCTTCTGTGTAGCCAGTGCCTGCAAGTGCCATGTGTTCGCACTGTTGTTGTGCAAGCTGATGTGGTCCCCCCCTTTTGGAGCCTCTGGGACAGTGTCCAAGGTGCGATCAAGGGCCAGCCGTTTAACCATGCCTCTCAGAGGCGATGCAAACTGGCACCCATTGAGTCCCTCAAATCGGACGAGCCTCTGACCGCGTATCCCCACAGGACACCTCAGCTTCCGTCTCATCGGGAACCGACACACCTGCCGCCTTCATGCCGGGGTGCGGGCCTAAGCAATACCTCGGAATCGTCAATCTCAGCCAAAACAAAAGCGAGATCAGTAGAAGCTGAGCAACTGTATGCTGGCATGTTGGGGCGATGTCGAAATCATCACCCTGGCAGGCACACAGAAGGTTGTGCTAGCCGAATTCCATGTTATTCCTCGCACTTATCTGTCCGGCATGGCAAAGCTGCGCACCCATCGAAGGCGACGTTGTCTTCGTCGGACAAGCTCTTTTCCTCGCCCCACCTTGGTCTCAGGACTAAGTGGCTGAATGCAGACACACCATCTGCAGGTCACAACTTCACACAATTTACGGACCGCAAGCCTAAACTTGTAGATGGAGCTCTCTCGTATACCTACTCTCGGGGTTGAGCGGGCCAGAGAGCCAGAACTTGGGCGACTCGAGCCCTACTCAGCCCTACTCAAGCCACTGCCATGCATCTTGCATCCGTGCGACGTGGCAGAAACGTAGGCCTCTACGACCCTCTTGCTCTCATCCCGGCTCACCACCTCAGCGCAAAGAAGACAGCATTGCAAGAACCCAGGCACTTCTTTGCTCGGCGTCCGGCCGAATGATGGATGCCAGCCAATGCTGCCTTAAAGCAGTCTCCGAAACGAAACTCTTGAGAAAGATGTCCAGTGCAATCCAGGGAACTGTCACAGCGTCCTCAGCCTTGAGGCCAGGAACACTGGCCTGCCCAGCAAATGAGCCGCTAATGAGCGCAACAATGCCTATGAACATGTCCATCACTCGATATGTTTCCCGGAATGCATGCTGCATGCGCACAATATTCTGCACAAGCTGTTAAGTAAAATCGATGGTGGCATGGGTTTGCACTTGATGTTCCGTCAGATCTGGTCGACTGTCATCTTCGTAATCATCATCTCGATCGACCCGTGGGCAGAAAGCAGGCGCAATCAAGCGAGATGTTTCGGGATGTGCGAAAGACGAAGTGACCGCCGATGATCTTGATGGCGGCCAGCGCCGTGCAGGTGACACCGGAGACGGACCCGACCGCATCGCCGCATTGTATCTTCGCTCCTTCTGCCGATCTGCCGCCACCTCGACCGGAGTGCTCCCGCTGTGATTCAGGGCCAGGCCCAAAACCCGATGCAACCTCTGCCTTAGGCCGCTCGGCTCGCCAACCTTCCGATTCGACGTTTGCCTTGCCAGGCAACGACTTCGATCAAACTCGCCGCCTTTCCGTGGGTTCAAACGCCCGGACCGGACTCCTTCCGCTGAGGCAGCTAATGCCAACGTGGAGATGACAGTGATGTTTTTTCCCATACCCCACCGTAGCTGCATCGTCGTTTTCAGTGCTGTGTCAGACATGTCACATACTGCTCTTCGACAGCGTGTGATCATGGCGAGACGGCATGATGGGCATGACGAGCGGGGCATGCAAACCTACCAGGTTGCCAGTCTCAACACCAGCAACAATGCTAAGCACCCAAGGCCCTTTTTTGTTCTCTCACAGCAGCTTGGATTTGATCCTCAGCCCATGACTCCATTGTTGCCAAGGCATTGACAATGTATGCAAGCATGTTCCACTTCTTTCACGGACTGAGACAAGAACTCCGTGAGCTGCAAAGAGCTCCAGTCTTTGCTGGCACGTGACCTCGTTGAGCCGACAAGCGCTTCGCTGGATTCTCGGCGCTACCAGGCGCTGGGAGAAGCTTGCAATGCCCGAGCTTCTTACGGCACATCTCTCGAGACACACTTGCTTGTATGCAGTGACCTGCGGCACTCCCACAGACAAGACTAGGCGGTGGCAATGCTCAAAGGCTCAGAGCTGCACATCCACCGCCACTTCGGCTGCACACGTATCCTGCCCCTGACAAACGAACTACACCGATGGCAATTGCATATCTCAGGCATAACTCCCCTCCCTCGGAAACAAGCCGAGCCTGTCCGCAAGCGAAGGGTCGTAGAGTGGAAGCTGAGGTTCCTCGCAGAGCACGGCTCTCTGTCGCTCAAGCTCTGCTACAGTTCCCGACAAGTCGCGTGTGGGAGTGAACTGCGCCACCCGCTCGGAGCAGTCCCTACCTCGATATCCAGAGTGGTCCGTGCAACTTCCAACCCGATGAGTCTGAGTCCAAATAGAGCCCCGGACTGCATGCAGCATTGCAAGCAGCTTCGAAGTTTTTCGCGCTTGGACCTTCCGATCCCAGCGAAGCGACGGCGTGTGGGAGCGCTTGGAGCTGGGCCCAGGGAATCGGCTCTTTGACTTGTCTTCCACCCACAGCTTGAAGTACCTGCTCCTTACAGAATTACAATCGTTTCGGCTTGGCGCATTCTGCTCCGCTGCTCTACACATCGCCTGTCAGCATAGAGCTCCCGCACTTTCCGCTCGGTGGGAACTTGCAAGGGTTGCAAGCCTCGTCACGCCGACACAGGCTAGAACAAGTAGCTGAAGTGCCCCACCCCTTCTCTTTGAGTCAGGTGCTGCTGATGGATTCGGACTTCAAGATGAAGAAGGAGGGGTAGCGGTTGACCTCGCCTCATAGGGCAGCTCGACGATCACGGTAGGACTTAGGCTCATGGCCCACAGGCCCATGCAGCCCCCTGAAAGATGATCTTGGCCGGGCCGAGGCGTTGACGCACGATGAAGGTTGAGCCATCGACGCCAGGCAAGACCTGTTCGAAAGCATTGTTGACACTTTGGAGGCTTTCCCGTTCCATGACCGGGGCACGTGCCGCTTGCAAGGCCGCAAGCCAAAAGAAATCGCCTTCTGGAAACTCTCCGTCCACGAAGTCATGGCCTGGCATGGATGTTTGCCTGGGAGGCACAGAAAGCTCCGAAACCTTTTAAGGCTCCAACCGGCAAAGATCCCTCCAGTGCGCACCTTTGGCCACCAGGCCTTGGAAAAGTACTCGGGTTGCCTACTGTTGGCCACAACTCTGTCCTGTCGATCAAAGACTTGTTGCATCTTGCCCACCATGATCAAACAACCATGTTGGAAGCACAGAGGTTGACTCCGTTCGACAAACTGATGATCACCTTTCAAACCAGAGACAACAGCAGGAGCAGGAAACAAAGAAACGCTGGTCAATCGCGTGCAACTGCTTCTTACTGAGAACACCCAACACAGCAGAAGTTGCGTTCTGTCCCGAATGATTGCGTCCGTGGCTGGTATCCCAAGATCTGCGAATCCCTATGCGAAAAGTCAAGCCTGAATGCATCCCGCCCCTTTCATGCGTCTGTGGCCCACGGCATGTATGTCTGCCACCACACCGGCAAAGTCATGTCGTGCATCGAGGTAAACCTCAGAGCGCAATCATGCAGCTGCCCGCCTGTGCACTAGCTCACCAGCGCCTCGCACATGCAAGCCGAAACACAGACACAGTTGAACAACCCACAGGCTTAAGAAAAGCATGACAATGCAAGGATTTGCTGATGAGGGGTGCCTAGCTCACAGCTACTGTGCAAGAAGGTCGTCAGCTGGACATTCCCATGTGACTTGTGGATTTGGCAATCTCATCGACATGCTGTGCCCCCTGCAGATTAGGCGTGTACATACACAGTAACCCCCCGTGTGGGAGTAGTACAAAAGGTTCTTTTGAATCACCAGCGGAAGGATGCAAAGGAAGGACTCTCAATCTGGGGAATGGCCCCCAAGAACGACTACGCAAGTGGAGGCCTTCGATTGACGTGCGCTTGCCCGAAAATTTGGGTGTAAGTAGATCGTCACCCAAGTCGAGGGTGTAGACCGGCAGTGTAGGAGAAACTGCCGCTGGAGCCTAAGATCTGCACGTCATCCCAGATAGCTTTGGGGACTGCGAGAGAGCATGATGCCAAATCACTGGCTCGTTTTGGAAACAGGTCTTTCTCTTCGTCGCCGAGGCTTTTGAGCATGAAGGCCGCAGAATGAGTGCTTTGAACGTCGACTCGGGGAGACTGGATGCTGTTGAGGAATTTGACGGAGGACAGGACGGACCCTGGACTTCCGACAGGAGTCCTCGCTCTGGAGCTTCGCGGGCAAGCAAACGCAGTTGGGAGCTAGGTCGGAATTGCCTCAAGGAGGGGGCGAGCTCTCGACAAGAGCCTGATCCGGCCTTGGGTGTCAGAAACCTTGAGCGCTTGGATGCGTAGCAAGCTGATTCCGAGCATTCATTGTGTGAAGTTTCTTATGATGCAGGCACATCGGCATCATCCGCACTGATGACAACAACATCACAGAATTGCGCCATCATCTCGAAATCGAAGTTACAATAAGCAATTTACCGAAGCTAGCCGCTAGCCGATTTGCACCGGCAAGCTTCCCAACCTTACCGGCAGTGCCCGTTTAATCAAACTAGCTGCCAGATGCTGCTTGGTTGACCAAGCATTTGGCTGAATCTTCTAGGGGAACTACAGACCGTTGACCTGTGTGGCATCATAGGTCACAGCAGTCGGAGGTCTGGCAAAAGGAAGGTGCGCTGGAGGAGGCTCTAACCATGTTAGCCACATTTGCTCTTGAACACGATATGCTTTCACGCCAGAACATACATTTCTGACTCTCGGCGCCCGTTTAGGCAACCTGGCGGCTGCGCAGTCGAAACTGGACCGATGAAGAAAGCAGATTTACACCTGGCATGTTGAAAGACTGCCGGTCACAAGACACAGTGGTACAGTGCCGGTGACAAGCCGTGTCTCTTTGCAGATTTTCGGAAAAAAACTCAAAAATGGCAATCGCAGTGACAGATAATCATTCTGTCTAACGCAACCCGTGCCACGTGGCAAATGGCACTGCCTGTGGCCACGGCAAAGTCCAGCTCCCCGTCCGCGATCTGCGAAGCTGCGTAGGCACTGTCCTGGGAACGGAAGCTTTTCAGCAGAAGCACACCACCCGGTACGAGTGAGCAAAGTCTGATAAATCTTCTGCTACACGAAACCCACCCACCTGACTGCGGAGACACGTGTCGCACGCCATCCCATGCATGGGAATCTTTCCGCTTCGGAGTGAGCGGCTTTTGGGACCGTGGAACATGTTTGGTCGGCAAGATCCTTGCAGACCTTTGCAAATCTCCAGAAAATCCTTCAGGACCTGATGAGAAGGGGTCGGCCACAAACCCAAAACTGGATGCCCACAGTTACCCCAGTTGCCCCACTACCTCGATGAACCTCGCTTGAGGATGCTGCAAACCCGAGGCTCAAACGCCCCAAGGCAACATCTGCAATGCCTGTCAAACCTGAGGCCAGGACGAAGTTCAGGATCTCGGCACGGCCTGAGCCTGCAGTCTCACAGTAATCCTGGAGCCCCAGCTAGGAGCTAGATGAACTGTGCCTGAACACTTTCGACAAGAGATCTCTGTGATGGCAGGTGGACTACAAGTTGGATGAGCCGGGACTGGGGTCCGCACGCAAGGACCTGGCAGGCACTGCGACGACAGTATCACGAGACTTGAGGTGTCAGCATCACAGGTCGGCTGGACTCTTCGAGTCGCCTTTCGCACTGAAGTCGGTGCTGCCTTCAAGTTTTTTTCAACGCCCCGACAGCGACGACAGAGATCTTCGGGACTCGGAGGACAGGGCTTCTTGGCATCGGTGCCGTGCACGTTGGCTATGTCGACGTAGAAGAGGTTGTCTGCTGCCGCCTTCTGCTCAGCAGACTGAGCAGATCTGAGCAGATCTGAGCAGATCTGAGAAGATCTGAGGAGAGCGGAAGCTACCGGCACATGCCTGCTGACCCCAAAGGTCGACGAGACGCAGGCCTGAGCTTCTGAGCTTCTGAGCCTCTACACTCACCCGCGGGCCATGAGCATTTGGGCTCTGTCGTTTGCCACTCCAATTTGACAAAAAGTGGTGAGCGTGAACGCCGGCCTGAACGCCGACCTTGCGGCGCTTTGATTCTTCGACGCTTTGATGCCATGGCGAAGTTGCGACAGGCCTCCACGGCTTCGCCAACCAATCCCAGGCCTTTGCTGCGACACTGCTGCGACTCTTTGCACGGAGCCGGATCAAACTTGTGGATCTGCGTGCCGCGCAGTTCAGCAAGCTGGGCAGCTCTGAGCGAGACTGGGGGAAGGATTGGAGACATGGCCTCGGCAGCACGAGGAAGGATTTTGCGCTGGGAGAGGGCACGCTGATGAGAGCCCCACTCCTGCCAGCTTTGCCAGCCTTGTGCGGCTCGTGCTTCCGAAGCCAGGGCCTTAGAGGCCGTGCACGAAGCGGAAGTGATCTCGCTTAAACCGCGCTTCGAACGTCTGGTCACAGGGCCCCAGGCAGAATCTGCGCTGTGAAGCCATGCTACAGCAAGGGACACAGACACGCCCCGCATTGAATGCAGACTCTGCGCTGTGGCCACCCTGTTCGTGTTGTTTGCGGTAGTCTGCGTGACATGTGTGGGTCAATGCGTTCTCTCATCGGAGGCATTGAAGCTGGCACCTCTTAAAGTCTTACACGCAGTACATTGCCAAACAACAGCCGTGGCGATTGCTCAGTCTCCAGGTTGGTCTGCGATGGCGAACAGCTACCATGCTCTGCTTGATCCAGCTGGTGGCGATGGCAGGTTTGAACAGCCTGACAAACAGCGCGCCTAACACCTGCACGCGCCTGAGATCTGGATGCGAATGCCCAGCTGTTCATTCCGCGCAGTGACACGCACGAGAAAACACGATCACGCACACATACACACACAATCACACAACACACACATATGTTTTCAAAAGCTCAACAAAAACCTCCAGCCTTGCTGAGAAACGTCGCCGGCCAAGCATCTATGCCGATGTCGACACCCGCCTTTCCAATCGTCGTGCTCAGAGCAGTCCCGGAACATGTTTGCCCTGGCCCTCCGGACTGGCCAAAGCTTTGGATGCAATGCTCAGTATCCCTAGCGCGCACCTTTACCAGCTGACGTTTATCCAGTTGTTCGAGACTGCCCTGTTCCCACGTTGCGGCAGGCGTTGTGAGCCATGTGCATTCCAAGGCTGTCGGGGGACTTTCAAAGACTACGAGCAGCCATTGTGGTTCCATGTTGCGGAGGGGGAAACTGCCGCGCACATTGTTGGGTGATGACCACACGGCGTCTGGCTCCGGCGCAAGTCTGATTCACTGATTGCAGTGCTCGCAGGCGTCGTAAAGTGCATAACTGCTGCATAACCCTCAAACAGAGCACTATCGCGCCGAATCGAGCTGCTACAGGAGCTTGGGATATTCTGCCCTGCTTTATGAGCACAACGAGCGGCAAGCCTTCGCAGCGCAGGTGTACATGGCAAGGAAGACGGCATCGGCAGATGCCTGCGTGCCACAAAATAATCATCCAGCGAGGTCCAAAGCTGGAGCGCAACATACATCATGTAAGCACTGTACAAGCTTCTTTTGCTTCAGCCACTGCGAAAGCCAGAATACCGAACTCCTGACGGACAAGTTCTCCTCACCACAACCCGTGGCGAGGGACCTCAGTCAGAAATCTTTCACAGCTGCAAATCATGATCACGTTGCATATACACAGGAAAAAGCCAAAAGCAGCTGTTCTCTCAAGCGGAGTCCATGTTTTATGCAAGTTGCGAAAGCAAGTCCGTGAGCAAGGCCTCCACCCTCGGTCACCGGAATCTCCGAAGAGTGAGCACTCTTAATTGGGACGGGGCAAGACAAGATCGCTGATACACAACACGAGATGCCGGGCCTGTCTGGACTCGACTCTAGGCCACTCTAGCCTCTCACTTCTGGTACTGGAGCTCTGCTCGGTGTGGGGTGTGGGCCACAACTTCGTTGCTACAGGCTTCAGACTTCGACAGGCTGCAAGCAGCTTCGAGCCCCTAGTTGAGGACGCCGAAAGTCTTGCGAATACCCCCAACCCCTCCACGTTGCGGGTTGAGAGTTCCCCCCACGCCGGCAGGTTCTCTGAGAGCCAGGCCCTGTAGGTGCGCGGATCAAAAGCAGGCCTCGCTACGCGGGTCAGGTCACACTCGGAGCATCAGCCTGAATCAATTCCTAGATCCCGCCTGAGGTCTCCAGGGAGCTTGTTTCCGCGATGCCGAATTCGGCGATGAGAACATCCGTTAACTCCATAAATTCCAAACGTCGATAGAGGCCGTCAATCTGCTGTTCATCCAGGTACGGATACCACAGAATGATGCAGCTGGAGGGCCATTCATCATGCAGCTTTTGAAGAAGGTAGAGGCTCCACGCTACGTAGGCTTCGTACGGCTCGTAAGGTGGATCGATCAGAACCAGCTGTCGACTTGTCGGCTGTTTGCGAAGACGATGCAATAGCCACCAGTACGAGTTCGTCTCCAGCATCTTGACACGACCCAAAGAAAACCGCTGTACATTCTGCTTCAGCTGAGAAAAGATTGTGGGAGACAACTCGAAGAGAAGCGCGTCATCCTGAGGCCTCATCCACTGCAATGCCATCGTTGGAGAGCCAGGATACAGTGTATTGTCAGTGGAATATTGAAAGTGTCGGACAGAGTTCACATAAGATGCCAAATTCCAGGGAAGGCCGCGCCGACTTTCAAGCAAGCGCAAGATCAGATGCTGATGATCTTGTCCAAGAGTGTAGACAGCTGATCCTGCATGTGTGTCGACATAAGTGTAAGGTCTTGGATCAGCATTCATGCACTGCATGACTGCCGCCAGAGCGGAGTGCTTGAAGCAGTCAAGAGTGCTGCCGGCCTGAATCGAGTGCTCATAGCGTGCTATCCGAAAGTCATCCACCCCAGCATCGCACATGGCCGCAATGATCTTCAGAACGGTTTGCCACTCACCTGCCTTTGCACACGCCTCGATAAGAGAGGTAAAACACAGGGCATCAGGCTTCAGCTGAGATGAGGACATGTCAAAGACCAGCTCTAGAGCTCCCTGCCACTGCATCCCTTGCTGTAAGGCCCGGAGCCCTGCATCACATAGAAGATCGTCTCGGTCTCGGGAGTGCAGTGCCTTTTCTGCCTGCGCATAGATAGCCAATGCCAGTTCCCATTGCCCACCCTTCTCACAGGCTTTGATGGCTGCCGTGTAGCAGACTTGATTGGGAGAAGTGGCGTCTTGCTCCATGGACTGAAGCAGCAACACTGCCTGTTGCCAGGCAGCACCCTCACACGCCATCAGTGCGGAGCTGTACGTGAAGGAGTTTGATCGCAGCATCATGGCACGCATATCAGCGCAGATGCCAACAGCAAGTCTCCAGATTCCGTGGCGCTCCGATGCAAGGAGCAAGGAGCCACAGGTGAATTCATCAAGTCGTGTCGACTGCTGAGCCATGGCGCAGGCCATGGCCAAGGCAAGCTTCCAATTCGATCTACTGCAGGCACTGACGGCGCTGTTGCAAGTGATCAGATCGGTCATCCCTGCCGGCATTTCACACATTGAATGCAACGCCACCGGCCATCGTGCTTCTCGATCGCACGAGCTGATGAATGCATTGTGGCTGATCACGGTCGGCACAAGTCCACTGCAACACATGACGTCCAACAGCCACAATGCGGATTCCCACCGCGCACCCTTGCCAAAAGCGTTGATCCCAGCATTGTGTATGATCACATTCGGCCGCAATCGGCACCTGAAGCTTGGGCTGAGGGCGAGCAAGAGAATTAGAAAACAAAGCCCGTGCCATTCACGAGTTCATCGGTTCGTGCTTACTGCATGTTATGATTGCCAACTCGGGCCTCCTCAGATCTGCAAACACACGAGTAACCTCTTGCCAACGGGACCGTCTCGCGGCGCTAGACAGCACGGATGTATATCCTCTCCATGTCTCCGAGTCCTGGGCAGAGAAGACACAATCAAGCACATGCTAGCAGGCTCAAGATGCACAAGTGCAAATACCGAGTGGCTGCATTCAGATTCTGGATGGGCTTCTTGACAAGTGCCATGGCAAGAGATTCAGAAATGCGCGCAGGCGCCCATGCTTCTGCCGAAACTGTCTGGTTCCCGTACTGTTAACCGTCTAGCCGCAGCTGGCTTGGAGGAAAGGAGGCATCAGCACAGGAAGGTCACATTCATCCAACTTCAGATGCAAGCTCCAAGCCAAGCCAAAGCAAAGCTCGCATAAGCATTCCAGTCTGCCTTCTGAAGTTCAGCTCCTTCGCCGGCCTCAGAACTGAACGGCTGCGGGGCATTTGATTCAACATTTTGTTCGTCCATATCAAACACGCAGGGCTTTGCTAAACTAGCTAAATTTAATAGGATTCTGTGATAGGGTTTATGGAAGGCATGGACGTAGGGGATAACATGCTTGTGCAGTCTGTGTTCTTGTCTGTGCGTTTGGTGCGCGCGGAGTGTGCGTACAGTGCGCGCG